>JABWTJ010001022.1:0-148605 GCA_016801875.1 Solanum sitiens
TCTTGCCTATATCTGTTCAAGGTGGGGCCTTGGAAAGATTCACTTTTTCTGCTACCGCGAAAACCGTGGTTTTGCAGATCTGGGATTGTCCCTTGTTGGAGAAGCTGAAGTATCTCTTTCACAAGGTAGATCTATTGGTAATAGGTTTTGGTTTCTGATTTATGCTTTCCTTTATAAATAGTGGAAGTCTTATCTTCTACGTTGCCCTAATGAATTTGTTTAGGAGGGAGGAATCATCAGAACATGCCCAATGTTGTGGGATGGGAACTAAATAAAGGGAAGAAGGGTTTGAGATGCATCAGCCTCGCTAAAACTATGGATCCGACGAGGTATGCATAAACATCTACTGCTGTATTCTGTGAATAATTTAATGGTCATTATAGGAATCACTGTCATGTTTTACCAGGTTAGCTGTATCAGCTGCTGATTTGAACTTGAAACTAATGAGATGGCGCACATTGCCGTCATTGAATCTAGAAATGTTGACTTCCACGAGATGTCTCCTTCTGGGAGCAGGTACCCTCGGATGCCAAGTTGCTCGAATGCTTATGGTAAGTGCTCAAGAAAATGGGACAAAATACAAGCAGTAATTGTGTAAAAAAATTTGAAAGTGCTTATCAGACTTTTAAAATTTTGTAGGCATGGGGTGTCAGAAAAATTACATTGGTTGACAGTGGTAAGGTCTCAATGTCTAATCCAATAAGGCAGTCTCTTTATGCGCTTGATGACTGTTTAAATGGTGGCAAATTTAAGGCCGTTGCAGCAGTTGAAAGTCTCAAGCGAATATTTCCAGCAGTGGTATTGATCCATTATTGAGACCTCAAAGAATCAAAATAAAATATTTTAAGATGTAGAGAAAAGGTAAATTCATTTGCCGATGCACCTTAATTTCTTGACAGGAAGCAGAAGGTGTTGTGATGGCTATTCCGATGCCTGGACATCCAGTGTCTAGCCAAGAAGAAAGTAGTATACTTCAGGACTGCAGACATTTGAGTGATTTGATCAACTCACATGATGCAATCTTTCTATTAACTGATACACGGGAGAGTCGGTGGCTTCCTAGTCTACTTTGTGCTAGTGCTAACAAGGTTTTACTCCTTTACTTTCTCTTGTGAATTTTACTTTGAAATTTTGTTTACTTTAACCAGACTAGTATGTTGCATGTGATGTTGAATTCACTAGATTCAGCTGAATTCTTCCTGATTATTACACGTCTTTTGTTTCTCTCTGCAGATCACTATTACTGCAGCCTTAGGTTTCGATAGCTTTCTAGTGATGCGTCATGGAGCAGGCCCTTTGGATGCTGTACGAAACTCACAAGCTGAAACTTCGAATAATGTATATGCCAGTATGGAGAATCTCTCCCTTTCGAATCAAAATGAGTCAGTGCGATTGGGATGTTACTTCTGCAATGATGTGGTTGCACCAATTGATGTAAGATTCTTGTGAAAGTGACAGTAATTTTCGATTGCAATATCTGCAAATATGAATAATTTTTGTTCTGTGTGCAGTCAACGGCTAACCGTACCCTGGACCAACAATGTACAGTTACTCGTCCCGGGCTGGCTCCTATTGCATCAGCCCTTGCTGTTGAACTTTTGGTTGGAGTCTTGCATCATCCTTCTGGGTAAATCCTTAACTATTTTGTGATATACATGCAAATTATGTTGTATCCCGACATTTTAAGCATTTCTTTTTTAACTACATTTGCAGAATATGTGCCAAAGCTGAGTTTGCAAACTCTAATGATAACGGCAGCACTGAACAACCTCTTGGCATTCTACCTCATCAGATTCGGGGCTCCGTCTCTCAGTTTTCTCAGATGACACTTGTCGGTCATGCTTCAACTTGTTGCACTGCTTGTTGTAGCACGGTAAGTTAAAATGTCTTAAGGCAATTCCATCCCCAACTATTATTATACTGTACAATTTGATGTCATTTTCTTGCCTGCCCCTCTGCTTAACCCGTAACCTCCGCCTATATGAGTCACGTGACCATTCATTCATCTATGGTCCTTGCACCACACAATGTAACATCTTTAACTAACTTCCGATTAGATTATGCCTAAGCATTAAAAAAGAAAACACTTAGATTAAGTAACGCCCAGGTGACTGATAAGTCAAGGGTTTGATCCGTGGAATTAGCCACTGATACTTCAATAAGCTGCTTGCACTACACCTCCTTGAGGGTGCAACCCTCCCCAGACCCTGCGTGAACTGGGATGTTTCGTGCATCCAACTGCACTTTTTATGTTGTCGTTGGACTCTCAAAAAAGGAGAACTATTTCTTGGGTTATGAAACGGAAAGCAAGTAAAATTCTACGACATGAACTGTTTTTCCTGCTATCTTTTACAAACTTGACTATTGAAAGCATCATAACTTGACAAATACACATGAAAATCCTTATATGCTCAGGTTGTATCAGAATATCGAACGAAAGGGATGGACTTCATACTTGAATCTATCAATCATCCTACATATCTGGAGGATCTAACTGGACTAACAGAACTCATGAAATCAGCAGGATCTTACACGCTTGAATGGGATAACGATAGTGAAAATGATGACAACGACGATGATGACTGTGTAGAAATATAACCTTACTGTATCATAACTACATTCATTCTTTTGCAATCAATTTGATTGTCTGTGTTTCACCTGACCGGATTTTCATCGTTCGTATTGACAAGTTTACAACTGCACTGATTAGGTACACTATGTTAGTTTGTTAAATGTAAATTTCCTGTTAGAAAATATGACATTCTGTTTTAGTTTTTCTAAAGTATTAACGAGTCTGATGTTTTCGTTATCGCATTATTTTGTTGTTGTTACTGTCTTCTTTCTCTAGTGCTTGTTTTTATCTCTTTTCTTATGTATCTTCTTTGATTTGCGTTACTTGAGTCAGTTTTTTTCCGGAAATAATCTCTCTATATTCGGGAAGTAGGTATATTAGAAAATACCCTACATGTATGCTTTTTTTTGTATATCTTGGAAAATATAATTCAATTTTCCTTTACCTACTTCTGCACTTCATTATTATTGTTAGTAGGGAAAAGGGTCTGATATACCCCTCAACTTTGTCATTTGGAGCTGATTTATCTCTCGTTAGGAAAGTGACTCATATATGCCCTTACCGTTACATATATCCCTGTCGTTACAAAATGAGCTCACATATACCCTTCATTTAACGAAAGTTAAAATTAGTTTTAAATTTATATTTTTTACTTTTAAGTTTTTTTAAAAATTATTTAGGTGTTTATATGATTCTTCTATCAAAGTTCAAGGTATATTTTAAATTTTTTCATAGATAAATTATTTTTTGACTTCTTTTATTATAATTATTTAAGTTTCTTATTCTTATTTTATTTTTTCTTTCATTCCTTAGTTTAAAGGGAAAAAAATTAAACTATTTTTTTTGTCTATATTGTAATTTGATTTTTGTATTCAAGGAAAAAACTTTGGTCATCTACAATAAGTTTTACAAGAATATTAGTGAAACATAAATAAATTTAATTATCAAAATAATAATTCTAAATTAGTCATTGAAATAAAAAAGTCAAAAAAATTATGTTTGACGAGGATTAAATTTACTCGTATGGGATTATATTTTTTAGAAAAAAATAATTAAAAATTAGATTAAAATTATTTTTTTTCATTTCCGTTAGAAGAAATGGGTATATGTGAGCCATTTGTTTATAAATAGGCGTATATCAGCTTTAAATGACAAAGTTGAAGAGTATATCAGACCCTTTTTCCTCGTTAGTATTATTATTCTACAACTAACTACATCAGTGTCAGTATGGCAACTGTATGAAAAGTCTACTTCAATTAAATATTTTTCTTCTATAGAAAGATATATATATATATATGGTCAATAATGACCACCAATAATATTACTATTTTTTTCTTTCAATAAAATACTTTTTCATTCAAAAATAACTTAAGGCTATTTTTAGTAGAAGTGGTAATATTATAATAAAATATTTTCGACTGAAATAACTAGGTAAGTTAATAATAATAAAATTGAATTTGAACTAGAGGTAATGCAATTTGTTTTAAGACTTTTCATGTTCACACTTTATTTAGGATACTATTAACTAAGGTTTTGACTTTATTAATTTGTTAAAGTCAATTTATTTTTTTTAAATAAATCAAAGTCTTTTATGAAAACGAAATCACTTAATTATCAAAAGAAATATTGACCAAGCAATAATGTCTTTTACAATCAAGAGTTTTTGAGTTCTAAATTTTCATTAAAATCGTTAATCAATTTCGTTAGGATTCACAGATTAATATATACATGTATAAAAATAACTATTACCCTTTTAATTCTCAATTTTGTGGAAGCTAAAACTTCAAGATTGTGAATTATTTTTCAATTATTATAAATGTAAGAAATGATTTTATTTATTTATTCGATTTGCACCCTGCCTCATAAATGTTTCCTCAATTATATTATATTAAAAGTGTGTACCCATAATGTATTGGGTAGGTGTGTAAGCTTTGGACAGATCAAATACAGCTCAAAGAACAAGTATTTTTTAAATCATAGAACCGATTTAACACGCCTCTTAAGAAAATTTTAATAAAAAATGTATTTTAAAATTTGAAATTTATGTATTTTGAAATTTTGAAAATGAAACATCTAATTTTAAATATATATAGAGGTCAGGTAAAATAAAAGAGAGGAAATATATGACTTCGGCCTATAAATATTCAAACTCGAATATTAGTACCTGATATCTCTATTCAATGATTCTAAATTTATAAAGTTCAAATCGTGAATATTCTGATACTAAATACTTGTAAGAAGGCCAAGAAAACTAACTACATAAATTAATTAGTTGTTTTTTTTGTTTATTCATATGCTTGTTGCTTTATCACTCTAAATATATGTATCTCGATAGATAAATACCACAAACTCTGAATCACAGTACACTATATATGTACATGAAAATAAAATAAAATAAAATAAAATCTTTAACACTACTAAAATAACAAGAAATCAGCTACAAACTTCGTCGTTGCTAATCAAAAATAGTTCATAGCTAATAAAATTTTTTTAATGATAATTCAACTCTAGATTTTTGTTATTTAACGATAGAAGTTGTTCGTTCCTCAAGGATAATAAGAGAGCAAATGAGGAGGGATACAAGAAGAATCTCTCCAAACCCTAGAATGTAACCTTAGAATTTCCTTAGTTTTCTCTTTAGTCTTTGGACTAACATCCACTTGAAGAACCAAACACAACTTTGACACAACTCCAACTTGCAACATCTCTTGAAGAACTTTAGTACTATAACAAGTTGCTAAAAATTTTGAAATTGAATAAAGGATCCTCACTCCCCTATCACTTGCCAAATGTGAAACCCTAAGAATTTTCTTAGAAACAATGGCTATTCCTCCACCATGTCTCAACAACTCCGACCTCCCATCAGCACAGGTACACAGATGATCTAAAGCCGTTAGTATCAATTCGCAAACCCTTCTTTCATTTGTGTCAAGAAGAAGTTCAATTAGGGCAAACACAGCTCCATTTTCAACCGCTTTTATTCTATTTCTTCCCCATGGACATAATTCAACTAGGAGCTTAAGTGCTAGTTTTGTTGCTTGTTGAGAGATTTTGTCATTTAATATACAAACTATACCCTTGATATACACTGGTTGTATACCAATTAATTGAGCTGGATCAGCCACACTAAGGGTTGATCTCAATAGGGCTATCGCGTTTGTTCGCGATTGAACATGACCATTGTTCAAGAATTGAAGTAAAGAATCCAAGAATTGATTATCATTACGCGAGTTAATCAACTTTTTCAACTCTGTATCAGAAGGGTTTAGATGAAAAAGAATATTCAAAGCTTCATCACTCGCCTCTGATACCTCTGATTCTTCTTTTTTCTTCATCATAATCGATGTCAAGAAATCAACTACCCCGGCTGACTCTAGACACATTTTATTACTCTCACTTACACATGCTATTGATTTGATCTTCCTAAGGCAATTAAACTCCATATCCGAATTTTTTTGTGCTTCGTTCAATATTCTCACTACGTGAGCCCTTTGAACCTGAGGCTTCGGGGTTGGCATCCTTTGGATACCATTTGAAGAATTCAACATGCACCACGATTGGATCAAACGTCGTAGATTATGATTTGGAGTAAGATCTTTGAATTTCAGGTCTTGATTTGTGACAGGACAAGTTGTGTGTTTGCATGAGAATAACCATTTTTCTATATTTTGTCTATCATATGTTATCCCAGTTGATATCGTAACTGGATCCCGCATAACTTCCATTGAGATTGGACATAGAAAATAAGAAGGAATATCAATAATTTCCTCCATATTTTCCACTATATACAATATATCAAATTTGAAAGGCAAATAAAGAAGAAAGGATATGTATATATATATATATTGAAGATGCAAATGAAATTATTGATTTTTATATATATAAAAAACAATAATGTGTGTGAATGTGAAGAAGTATATATATAGCAAGTATATACTATATAGTAATTAATAAGGGACCATGTTTAGATGCAAGTTGATTATTAAATTATGAGAAAGTCAACAAAAAGAAAATTCATAAGAGAGAGAGACTAGGAGAAAGGGGCTCTAAATAGACTTTTTCAATATTTTGGGGAAAAAATAAAATTGAATTATATAATATATTTTGCAGCCTTATTGGTCAACAAAGATTAAATTATGCTAAACATTACGTATACATTTTCTTCAATTCAATTTAAAAGTGATCGAAAATAATGTGTAATAATTATTTTTTAATATTTTTCATTTAATATTCGGAGTTCATATTAAATTGCGTATTACAGGGCCTATTTATGGATGACGCTTTCAACAAGATTTCTTCATACCCTAAGCTCGAACATGAGAACTAATTTTCAAATATATTTCAATTTATATGACAGTTATTTTAAATCTTTTTATAATTATTTGATGTTTCTCATTTCTCAAAATAAAAATCTCGAACATTGCATTGATATGATTCAAAATTCCACCTACATTTATCTTTTAGATTTATATCAAGTATTTTTCTCTCTTATTATTCGTTGATAGATCTAACTGATCGACACTATAGCTTCTCACTCTTTATAAATAATCTAGAACAATGATAACGGTCATAAAATTACTAGAGGATACATATGATACAATTTAAATAGTTATCAACCAGAAAATGAAGGTTTATGATTATCTTTTCTGAGACATAAAATAAAATTAAAACGATATAGAAAATCTCTCTAACTTATAAAATTAATTTTTATGGCATTGAATAGCACAGGGGGGGGGGGGTTGTAGATAATTTCTACATTTTGACCAATTTTAGTACAATCTTTAATTTATTGTACCAAATTAATAATTTACAATATACTTTGTAAAAGTACATATTTTTAAATATATTTTTCTTTTAATGTAACAACGTGAATGGATACAGACAGAAATTAATGGGCCAATGTGGGGTTCTTCCATATTAATTTTTCGAGGTTACGAAAAGATTGTTTACCTAGCTCGTTTGATAGTTAGAATAAAATTATTTAGGCATTAATAATATAGCTATAGCTATGTATGTATATTTATTTATGTACATATTAATCATTTTATTAGTAGTTTTCCTATAAGTTATTACAAATTAAACGTTGTATTAATTTCATAACTATCTACAAAATATTGATGTATAACTTATATGTAATATATGAATAAGTTTTTTATTCTTAGCAATCAAACGATCCCTAAAGTTTTATGGAGAAAAAGGAGAAGAGGGGGATCGAGGAAGAACAATGATAATCGAAGATCAAATTTTCATTAAAAGTTTATTATTTAAAATATGCATATGAGAAAAATATTTTGAACTTATACATATGAAATATGACTTTTCGGAGATTTTCATAGTATAATGTCCATATTGACCTTATAGATACAACTAGTTTGTGATCAACTAACCATTGTACTATGAAAATCGTATATGTTGGATTTGATTGATTCATATTTTAAGACGATTATTAAATTTATTATAAGTTACTTCAAAAAATCAAAACGATAAGCTATTAATGAAATCTGTAAAATACTCGTTTAACCACCGACTTCGAGAATCTACCTTCTAAGTAGCTTATATCTAATTGTTGTGAAATATTTGATTTTAAATCAAACTATTTCTTCTACTTACCTCATGAAATTGGGCCTCTCTCATAATTGCAAAATTGATATAAAGTTTATTATTTTTGACCATTCTAAACTATATATAGGTTTCTTGATTTGGTCCATAACGAAGTTAATGGTTCCACCTATCTAAATTAATTTTGATGGACCCAAGACGTTTGGTTAATCATTCAGGATTACGAGAGGAAACGACTTATTTGACTTGAACTTTTTTCGTTTTTGCTCTTTTTTAATTTTCTATCCGATGTTCAATATCTATTTTGATGACGTGATCAAATCAAATTTTCCCTTGGAATGTCCACTTAAGTTGGTAAAATACTCTCTATAAATCAGTTTTCAAATTCGAGACCTTCTAATGAAACAAAACCTATTAATTTAGGTACTAAAATACAATGAAGTAGTTGACAATTATATATTGAGAAAGTTTCCTTCTTAATTATTTCATAATTTTTAAAAATACTTAATTTCTTGCTTAACTTATTGAAATATTTTATTAAGTAACGGTCAAGTAATTAGTAAAAACTTCAAGGTTAAGTTTGAAGTTTTCCAAAGAATTAATGAGAGAAAGTAAATTATGTGTAGAAGTATTCTCATTGAAAATTAATTAAGTCAAAAATACAAACCCTAAGTTAGAAATAAATAATTAGCAGCTTGTTTGAAGGGGTACCTTTGTTAAACTAATAATTGAACACAACCCCTGAATGGTAAATAAAGTCAAAACGCAGTTTTCGAACTTACATAAATCACACTAGTTTAGGGAGTTAATTACTTATACACTCTAATATCTTATCACATTTTGGTGCTTCCAGATGTAATTTTTTTGGACACATGGGTCAAAATTAGATGTAATTTGTTCTAGATACATTGTATTCAAATAGATTCACATGTACTTGGAATGCATAACAAAACTGGCTTGTCTCCCTCGCTTCTCTCTCATCTCCCTCGCCACTTTATCATGTATTCGATATCTCAGATTATATGGGAATCACTCTAGATACATACAAATACATCTAGCTAGTAGCAAAGATACATATATACTAGTGTATTTCTTTTTCAATATATATGGTAAGATACGTAATATATAAAAAATATAGATATTGAAAATGTTTATGGTAGTGGAGTATGTCTAATTATATAGTTTTTCCTTCCTTTAATCATCTATTTCGGTGCTTACTAATTAATTTGGATTAATGCCGCATAAGACTTAGTTAAGAAAGAAGTGCTCAATCTTTATAAAATAAATTCACCATCCCTAAGGTTAGGACCCAAGACGTTTGGTTAATTATTCAGGATTATGAGAGGGGACGATTTATTTAACTTGAACTCTTTTTGTTTTTGCTCTTTTTAAATTTTCTATCCAATATTCAATACCTATTCTGAAACGTGATCAATAAAATTTTCCCAACGAATGTCCACTTAAGGAGGTAAAATACTCTCTATAAACCAGCTTTCAAACTCGAGACCTCCTAACGAAACCCCCCCTACTAATTTAGGTATTAAAATACAATGAAGTAGTTGACATTGAGAAATTTACAAAATTCTTGGTTGAAATTGTAGGAGTAATAGAAAGTACATTTGAATTTTCCAGAAAGTCTTTTGCAATTACTTATAAATTACATATATTTTGTCATTTAAGTTGTTGTAAAATAGGGTAGCATATCACAAAGTCTCACCACAAATTGGTACAACATTAATTAGACAATCAAATCAAGTTTGACTTACTCAGCTCTTAAAAAAATATGAGATTTTTAATGAAGAAATAATCGAATTAACTTTTTTTTTAAAAAAGTAGTGCTCCTATAATATATAACATTTACAAATTTGAAAAAAAAATTAAGTTCATTTACTTATCTAATTAAAAATCTAATAGTTTTTTTTCTCTATTGACTTTAACTTTTTAATAAAAAACAACTTAATATTATAAAATGTTGTGTTCGTTAAATAATGTCACATAAAATTTAAAGTTAAAGTTAGTCTTTGACTACACAATTTCAAAATTCAATTATAATTTCTACTCAAAACATCAAGATTGATTTTTGAATACAAGTCAAATGAATTGAAACAAGCAACTCCAAGTCAATTCAGTGGGACGATTATTTTTTATTTTTAAATTTTCTGAATTTGTTAATTTATTGAAAAGCTTCATTGACAACCATAAAAATATTTTGAAGATTTAAGTTCGAGTGAAATTGTTTTTCCAAAATATATTATTTATATGAATTGAAGGTTGTAACAAACAATTGAGAATATCTTTTTGAGTTTATATATCAATTTTGAGGGAGTTTGTTGAAGATCAGAGTTGATTTTAATTTTAATTTTAAATATTAATCAAATACATATGAGCAACATACAAATGACATAATGATAGATACAAACATATCAAATACATATAAACAACATATAAAATGTATCTAATGAAGCATATAATTGTATCATGTAGGTGAGTGTATATATCATTCGAATGTGTATACAATAGAATTTTTGCATGTAAGTAGTTATTTTGATCGAATTTATATACAATACTAAACTTGTATACAACTTAACTTAATTCTACGCAACATAAAATTGTATAGAAATTAAAGTAAAGTTGTATATTTTGTAAAACATGATGATATATTGTTTTTTCTAATAACAGATAAAAGATTTATGCATTATTTCAGTTTATATAAAATATCTTTTTACTATAGAAAAAAATGTCTAATTTACTCATTTACATACATGTATTTTTAAGTATTTGATTTCTCGATACATATGCATAGACTTTATATATCTTTCACATACAGTTGACTTGCACATACAATTCGAAAACACATACATTGGATCTAGTTGGTGGCACATACAATCAACGTATTCACATACATATGTTTACATCCAATTTCAGCTTTGAAAACACTTACATACTGTTATGAACCAAATTCGGCCTTATATCAATACCTATACAGACACTACACAACTAGTTATTGGGCCGAAAAGAAGTAACATAATTAGAAGGCTTTCACAAAGATTAATTTGGGACCCAAGCCCAATTACAACTAATTAAAAGGACGACAAATGAGAAAGAACAATTTATGCAAACTGTTGATAATATGGTTTAGTCCTCTCATCCCCTTTCTCTGAATTTAGTTATCTTCTATAATAGTTTTCTTTGTTAGTTCCATTTTCTATTATAACTTCGAATTTAGTTATTATAATATGTGAATATTTCTATGATGAAATCGACTTTGTTTGACACATACATACATATTGTGTTTCACATAAGATTATATATTATATATGCGTGAACACAAGATATTTTACTACATTTCGATAAAAAAATTTACGTTGCTAAGAATGAAATGCAAAGATTTAAAATTTCCTCCTCATGCGACTTTATTTCGAGCTTTTGTAGTCATGCTCACACATTAGCAGATTACTTATTAACAATATTTTATACATCGATCTAATTTTCTAAGTTTTGGAAAACAAATCTGTATATGTATATAAAAATTAGCACAAAATAAAGCTATTTATTAAAAATCCCCTTATAATTATTAACTAAATAAAAGGAATAATAATAGATCCTAAATCTTCGTTTTTAAATTATAAAATTAAGTTGATCGGACTTTAACTAAATAATTCCAATTTAGTTATGGAAAATAATCTGACGTCCGTTGTTACACTTTCCCTATTTATTTTCCCAATTCGAAAATTTTCCCTTTTTGTTTGTTTACAAAATTCATTCTGAGCGGGAAAATCTTCAAAGTTTTTTTTTCCAGTTTCAGAAATGGAGAACAAAGATGTTGTCGTGGAGAAAACCGACGCCGGTCCGATCGAATTACCTGCTCCGCCTGGCTGGAAGAAGAGAGTTTGTACTCTTTAATTCATTCTTCGATGTTAAAATTTCGATTCAGCTGTTTTGATTTAGTGATTTCTGTAATTTTTCGTTGCTTAGTTGCGTGCTTGTGGTTGAAAAAAATGGAGATATAACTTTTGTTGCTGTTAGTGTGCGGATTTAGGTTTTCATGAGGTTTCTGATTTGGTGGATAAATTTCGATTGCGTTAATTGTGATCTAGATTTAATTATGTGTGATATGTGCAGCTCTGAAATAAGTAGATGCATTATGCTTTAGTTAGCTTCCTAGCTAAAAATTATGCAATTTAAGTATATTCAGTATGTGTTTGCAGATGTGTCTTGAGTGAACTTGATAGAGTTCATTTTTTTTTGACTTTTATCTGAATCTGAATGAATAATTATGAGTGACGTTTCGTGGAACTCGAACAAGTAGGTGTATTATGCTTTAGTTAGCTTCATAGGAGAAGTTCTGTGAATAGGTGTATGCAGTTTGTCTTATGAACTTAATAGAAATCGTTTTTTTTAATAATTTTCATAAATGTCGGGATTGTCTCCGAGCTAATCTGGATAATTCCAAAATTCAGATGTTGTGGTTTAGTTTGTTGATTTCATCACCTCGTTTCAGTCATATAGCTTCCAGGTTATTAGTTGAAAAAGGGGGTACTATTGTCACTAAACAGTTCTTTTATGTTATTGAGGGGGGGGGGGGGGGGGGGGGGGGGGAGCTGTTCCAGTATTGACTATGAAAGATGTATACTACTTGAAATAAATGCTTATTTAGGAGAGGTATTTATACCAGCATTTAGGATGTAGGCGGAATTGTCTCCTAGCTAATCTGTATAATATCATAATTAAGATGTTGTGGTGTTAGTTGGTTGATTTAATCACCTTTTTTAAGTCATATGGTTTCCAAACCATTATTCGAAAGACATAAGATAATCGCTATACAGCTCTTTATGTAATTGAGGGTGCAAGCTGTTCCAGTATTGACCATGAAACATCCGGAGTACTCATAGATTCCTATTTAGGAGAGGTATTTGTACCAGTACTCAGGACTAACTTGGAAACTAATGCTACTAGTCTGCCCCAGTACAGAAATTTTTTTGTTGTTCGAAATATTTCTTAAGATTGTCAGAAGCTTGAATCAACTTCAACTTTGAAGGTTACTTAATTAAGTTTGTTGAATGTGGCACTAACTATATTTACCTGTTTGGAACATATATGAAAAATATCAGTGAATCTGAACTTTTCTCCTTTTTGATGGATCTGTGGCCTATCTGACGTGGCTTAAAATTCTGAAGTGAATTTCCCCTAGAGGGTTGTATACAAAAGTTGAGTCTCTATTTAGAATGCCGACTTGTAGAAGTATTTTTTATTTTAATCAGTTTGTATTTTGTTGGTAGTAAGTATTTGTTCGTCTTTCCAGTTCACTCCAGGAAAGAGCAGTACCCCTAGAAGGTATGCTATTGTATTTGTTTCACCTGACGGCGACGAAATTAAGAACAAGAAGCAATTAGACAAGTATCTGAAATCTCATCCAGGAGGACCTCCTGCCTCTGAATTTAATTGGGGTACAGGTATATCTTCTCTATTCACCTTTTGTTTGTTTGTGCATATCTGTAATGCATATCTCCCAATGAAATATCCAGTAAATTCTTCGGATGAGATGTTGCAGATTCATCTCTGGGAGGTTTGTTTAAATTCCTTATTGATTGGATGAATCCTCTACTTTCTGACTTATTCAGGTGACACTCCTAGACGATCAACTAGATTGGGTGGAAAATCTGAAGCAACAGAGACACCAGAAAGTGATACTCCCAGTACGAAGAGACAAAGGAAATCAAGTTCCAAAAAAGAAGCCAAGGAGGATGGTGGTGAGCGAGAAGCTGAGGGTGCTACTGAGAAAGAAACTAAGGCAAGTGATGAACCTGCTTTGCCTGATGCAGAGGATCTGGAAGTCCAAGATGTAGAGATGGCATCTAAGAATCTCACTGATGGAGTTAACACAAAGGATGAGAAGGAGAAGACCAACGATGGTGAGATTGTCCCCAAGGAGCCTCTGGCAAGTGAAGATAAGATGGAAACTGTGCATGAAAAAGAAGAAACAAAGGATGAGAAGGAGAAGACCAATGATGGTGAGATTGTCCCTAAGGAGCCTCTGGCAAGTGAAGATAAGATGGAAATTGTGCATGAAAAAGAAGAAACAAAGGATGAGAAGGAGAAGACCGATGATGGTGAGATTGTCCCCAAGGAGCCTCTGGCAAGTGAAGATAAGATGGAAATTGTGCATGAAAAAGAAGAAACAAAGGATGAGAAGGAGAAGACCACTGATGGTGAGATTGTCCCCGAGGAGCCTCTGGTAAGTGAAGATAAGATGGAAATTGTGCAAGAAAAAGAAGTAACAAAGGATGAGGAGAAGACCAATGATGGTGAGATTGTCCCTGAGGAGCCTCCAGGAAGTGAAGATAAGATGGAAATTGTGCAAGAAAAAAAAGAAACATTGGATGAGGGAAACATTGAGAAAATGAAAAATCGAGAAGCGGAAGATAAGCCTCTGGATAACAGCCTTAAAACTGACAATAAAACGCTACCATTGAATGTGTTTGAAGAAAATAAGATTGAGAGTAAACCAGCTGGGACAGATGCCTCATCTCTTTCTGCTGAACTCAGCAAGGCAACCTCAGGTAGCCAAGAAGAAATTGCAGAAGAAGCTCCTGCTGCTGAAGATGCACTGGATGCGCTTGAGGAAAATAAGATAGAGAGTAAACTAGCTGGGGCAGATGCCTCATCTCATTCTGCTGAACTCAGCAAGGCAACCTCAGTTAGCCAAGAAGAAGCTCCAGCCGCTGCAGATCCACTGGTTCAGAATTCTAATGATGGTAAAGTACACGAAAATGAGCAGATTGTCAGGGAGATTCCAATTGAGGAGATCAATGGCACAGAATCTGCTGCAGCAGGTGAAACCAATTCTGTGCAGCAAGAAGCCACCGTAATCAACCAAGCCACCTCAAGTTAACTTTTTTATATCTTAGTATAATACTGTATCATCTGGCCTTTATTTCTTCTTGGCCCTGATTTAGGTAACTGACAAACAGCATTAAGCATGCTCTGCATATGTTAAGAATTCTTAGCTACTTATTTTGTGTTACATTGTATTGCTGCTGTCATCTTCGACATTGATCAACTTATATTCTATTAAGGTCTCAGGATTTCTTGCATTTTGACAAAATGTTGGCCCATTTCTCTATTAATAAATGTATACAGTTATGATGTTTTCTGGAAAGGTGGCTACTAAAATCAAGAGTAGTTGTCTTCAAATTGTGGTAGCACCTCTTCTTTTCAGTTCAAGTCAGCAAGGTACTTCACAGTTTGCTTAAAGTTGCAATATTGAGTTGTTTCATCACTTTTTCTGATAATGCTAACTGTGCAGCAATTGAAGATTTAAAAGTTCTTCAACTTGAGTGAAGATCTTTGATGGGGCTTTGGTTGTACTTCACGTATACATCGAACTCTCCATGAAACTGTAAGTTCCTTCCCTCTAGTTTCAGTTTTTGTATCTCCATATCATTTTTTTTTCAATACTTGGATTACAGTTCTGAACTGAATTGAATAGTTTTGACTTTTGACGTATGCCATAATGTGATTTTCTAGCTACTTATATCGATGTTTTTCACTCAGTTTGAACTGATTACTTATATATACAATGATTCTTATCTCCATCTCTGATGAATGATCATATAAGAACTTGATCACAAGTTTTTTTTTGCTTCAAGTTTTATCGAAATGATGCTGTTGGAAGTTAATTTTAACTTCAGTTAATGTGATTATGTTTTTTTCTGCTGAAAATTGATTTTCTTGGTGAAATGTTGTTAATATTTTTAGATATGGGATATTGATTTTGTGTGTTATGTAATATTTTGTTATTCTCACTACTTTTTACTCACTTTTAATTGCTTCTAAACTAAAAAAAGGGAGAGTAAGTTGGTGCATGTTTACTTTAATCAGATGTTCTTACATGTTATTCTTTCCTTAGTTTGAGAAACTTTGTCCACATGCATAATGTTGCTCATGGTATTAGTTTAATATTTAAATATTTTTATTTTTCATTTTTAGAATAATAATATTGTAGAGGGGTAATAGTTTTGCAAGATCTAAAAATGAAAATAGAATACAAACTTTGGAAAGGAAATAAGAGGAATTTAATTATGACGTCAACTTCTTAACGGGGTATTAATGAACTTCTATACCTAAGAACACGATGATATGTGCTCCCATCGTGTTTTTCTTTATGTATTTTTTTGAAAATATTAATTAGAAGAAGTTTTTAGCTATTTTATTTTATTTCTGTTTAAAATATAAAAAAAATTATGGAATATTTATTCTATTAAGGTGTTAAAAGTTTTCAAAAAACAATTAGTACAAAAAATAAATTGAGAAAAAATAATTAATTATATCTTGAATTCCTAAAAAAACAATAATCTGCATAGTCACACAGTGAATTTTGGAAGAATAAATGTATACATATAAATTCTAAAATAATAAATAATTTGAAAAAACTATTTTTAAAAATAGTACCAAAGAATGTGCTTTCCCAGATGACCTTTCTAGAACAGTGTTAGTATCTAACAAAATACTCATAAAACAAATTTAAAAAAAAAGATGAGTAAGCATTTGAGTTGTTCCATTAGGAAAACCGCTGTTTAGAAACATGGATTTTGTGGGAAACAAAAATGGTGGTTATGATATTTATCTTAATTTAGTAAATTTATATTTTCATCCTTCTATTTTGGTTTAAAAAACATACACTCCTCATGTTTTAGTAAAAGACAAATACCTCCATTGGTTGATAAACTTTTAAGTTTTAACTACATAAACAATAGCCAAAATTTAGACATTATTTATGGATCTTCTAATAAAGAGATTAATTTATTGTACAAGTAAAGATTATCTGGCGAATCCTAAAAATAAATAAATAATGATGGAAAAAATATTTCGCGATGCAAGTAATGTGCCAACTTAAGCACTTAATTTTTTTTTTCTTAACTTAGAAGAAATTGAAAATATTAAGTTAGAGATGTTATTTACATATCAACCCCAACCTTTTCATAATATCAAAATCCACCCTCACAGTCCACTAAATTCAAGATAAATTTAATAAAACTTCGTTCAGAAATTCGAATCGTTTCTTACGTATTTTTTAATTATTTTTTTTTCATTTAATGAATCACGGTTCTTTCAAAGCATTACTATTTTTGAGTATAGATTCGATGATTCATGTTATATTAGATTTCCTTTGCTAATTGAAATTTTATTTTGAAGATATAATCTTAGAGCTCGTTTATACTAAGTATATGTATAAATTGAAGAAAAAAAAAGTTGTGGACATTATTACTTATTAGCTCCCAAACTTCTTAAAATGTCAAAAACAACCCCTAAAGTGTGTATTTTATTGTTTTTGTTTAAAAAGAAGTATCATTGCCGACTTACTGCAGCACTCCATTCATTATAAAACTTGGCAATTCTCCGTCTTTTATGCTACCAAAATTCTCCATTCTCCGCCATGAACGACCCAAATCGGCCAGTTACCGGTTACCCTGCCGCCGGAGCACCGCCGCCAAACCCTAATGGTTACGGAGGTGCTGCTCACCAGCAACCACCGATAGGCACCGCTTACCCATATGCAGCACCGCCACCTGGCTCCGCGATGTACTACCAAAACAACCCGTACTATCAACCTAATCACTACGATGCCCAACGCAACACCTTGCTCCGCCGAGTAATCGGTATGGCTATAGCTTGTATGGTCATCGCTGGTACCTTTGTTTTCATTCTCTGGCTGATATTTCGTCCTCGAATCCCCGAGTTCAGAGTTGATTCACTGTCTGTATCGAATCTTAATCTCACTAATTCGCTGATTTCTGGTAAATGGGACCTTCGTTTTACTGTGAGAAACCCAAATAAGAAGATGACCCTTTACTATGATGATGTCGCCGCTGCGGTTTTCTATGATGATGTGTCGCTTTCCGACACAACGGTTCCGCCTTTCTTTCAGGAGAAGAGGGCTGAGACGGCCCAGAAAGTAAGTTTTGCTACTGCGGGCGCTTATGTGAATAACCGGGCTTTTGATCAGATGAACAAAGAAAGGTCGCAAAAAGGTGCAATTGGGTTTAATGTGAGGATCGTGGCTAGGGTTAGGTTTAGGTCTGGGGCTTGGAGAGCGAGGAGGAGGTTTATAAAAGTGTACTGTAAGGATTTGTCAGTGGGGGTTGGATCGAATAATTCATCGGGTACCTTGCTTGGTGGTGCACGACAGTGCCGGGTTGGCCTCTGACGGTGATCTTTGCTTGTATCAAGGTGAAAATCTATTGTTATTGGCAAATGCAATGTGGTTAATTGTGGTCTAAGTTATTATAAGAAAGACTGTTTATAAGGGTTCAATGGCTTACATTGTGTATAATTTTCTCACTCACTAGTTGTTTTTCTGAGGTACATAATACATTGCTTATCAAGCTAATAGCTTTTCCTTTTTGTTCTTGCATTTAATAGTTCATAGCATAAGGAATGAAGTTGACATGAATGTTAACTTGATACTTCATGTTAAAAAAGTAAATATGAATTGAGAGTAGGTATATACATCACTGATCTTGACGTAAATCGAGATGTAGAAAGGCCCTTTAGTTCATTCAATTATGGAATTTGCTTCTGGATCATTCCGTCATCAGCCTGTATATCTTAATGTTTTTGTCCCGGTGCTCTGAGGTGTTTGTTTTCCAAGTCCAACAGAACTCCTTTTGGAATATAATTTACTGGAAGTGATACCTAATAGTTCCAGGGAGAGTAGGATTTGTTTAGTTCATGTGCATTTCTTTTTCTCTACTAGCTGCTGGTAGAAGTTCACGACGATTGAAACGTGTTCATCTCTTGGTAGATAATAAGTTGACAGGCCAGTTGCTGATGTGTTCAACACCACCTAGTTTTTGCTGAAATAGAGGATATCACTTTTCTTTGCGTCTGTATTCTGATCTGGTCAGGTAACAGACAGCCCGGTGTGTGTCTGTGTCACAAACTTGAAGGTTTAGATTCTTGGTCTTAAAGAATCCTAATCATGGCTGTTACTGATGACTTCGGCTTACTCTTAAAAGTTACCTGATCTCCATACTTGATAACGTGTGGATAGAGAAGAAGAGTGAATACTAGAGGATAGGACAGGGAAGGACTTTGGCAATTGGAGATGAAATTAGAGTTAAGATGAGTCAGTTTCAGTGGTTTAAGAATTTGAAGGTGTGCAGCTGGTAGCTGCATCTATGGGTACTTGGTCTTAATGGTAAGGTTAAACAATTAGTTAAACTATAGGGCGTTTTTCTTCCTTTGCAAATTTATCACTGCTTGTATGATTAGATACTCTTCCCATTTATCTCAGAATGTTACTTGTCCGGTAAATGTATCAATAAGCGTTGGGTGTGAAAAGGTATATGAATATATTTGTAGCAAGAATTGCCTCGTGAGGGGATAAGAGTGATATCACAAAATGTACTTCTGGATTGGGTTGATCATAAATGTTCGGGCAGCAGTGTTTTAAAAGACACTTCTGGGTTTCGCCTCGGGCTCGCCCTGGGGCGGGGCCTCGAGACTCAAGTTTGGGACTTAGTTCTACAAGACTTACGCCCTAAGCACCCGACTGTACGCCCTAAGCACGCCCAACGCTCGGGACTCGCCTAACAGATTTTACACAAATTATGTGTTAAAATCTTTAATTAATATTGTTGACCCTCATAATTCTTGAATAAATGAATGATACCCAATTTTTTAATCTATAAAGATAACAAGATTGAGAGTAACCTAAACAACAAATGTAGTATCACATATTTACTATTTGGTAACACTATGAAGGTAATTATATATTACGTAACATTTCTCTTAAAAATATGTAGCGAAATTTTACTTGTTCACTTCTCATTGGTTTTCATGATTTTGTCATATGTCTTAAAATTATTATATTTTATTTAATTATTTGAAAGTAATTTTATTTTTATTCATGAAACACGGATATTTATAGTATAATACTTGTAAGTTTATTGATTATTTTCTTTTAAGGCTTTGGAGGGGGATAAATTGTATAGTACGATATATATATTTTTTAGAAATAATGATTCTTTTATTATTAGAAAGTTAAGATATTAGATTATTTATACTTGTATAGTCATGTTTTATTGTTATTGGTGTAATGATATTTCTCAAATAGTAATTATGATAATTTATTATAGATTATCAATACTTATCGCAAAAAATCATAATATAATTTTTATATATTATAGATTTTTAATAAAATATCATATGTAAAATCATTGAAAGGAATTAATTAGTAATAAGACTATAAAATTGAATATACATGAGAGTATGCTTCGTTGAGGCTTACGTCTCGCCCCGTACTGTATAAAATGACTCGCTTCACGCCCCCGCTTTTTAAAACACTGTTGGGCAGGTTTTTAGTCAGGATTCGTGGCATTGTAGATGCCATCTTTGCTTCAATCTGTATAAGTTTGGAAGATATCATGGTCTAATAAAATACATATGCTTCATTCACTATGTATCATTGAATTTGGGAGTCCGGAGCCTAAAAGGTGAAAAATGTTAACAAAAATTTTAAAACGGTATATTAATTTTTTTTTAATCAAAACGGTAAAATTGCTCACGAAGTAGCGATTTTGTTCGCCGAAAAAAGCAAAATCGCTGTTATCGCAGCGATTTGTTATTTTTTTTTAAAAAAAATTAAATAAAATTGCTCCCAAAGGAGCGATTAATCAAAATAAAATTTTTTTTTATAATTTTTTTAATATGTCGACTTAAGTTTTAAATTTTTTTTAAATTATTTTTTGCTTCTTTTTTTTAAAAAAAAGTTTAAATCAATTTTTTTTATTATTTTTTTAAATCAAATCGCTGCCTGCGATTTTTAATTAAATTTATTCATTTATATTTTTAAATCAAATCGCTAATTTTTTTTTGATTTATTTGATTTACAATAAAAAATTTAATTAAAATTGATTTAAAAAAATAAAATAAATGATTTAAACTTTTTTTTTAAAAAAAGAAGCAAAGCAGCGACATATTAAAAAATTATAAAAAATATTTTTATTTTGATAAATCACTCATTTGGGAGCGATTTTGCTTTTTCCTCGTGAGCGATTTTGCCGTTTTGGTTAAAAAGAAATTTCATATATCGTTTTAAAAATTTTATTAACATTTTTCACCATTTAAACTCCGGACTCTTGAATTTGGGGGGTTTGATGTGCTCTCCTTTTAAAAATTTTGCACTAATAATGATCGTTAATTTTTTTTCCATACAAGTTCGATGTTAGATTTCCTTTGCTAATTGAAATTTTATGCGCACAAATATAATCTTATACGTATAAATAGGGGAAAACCCATAATTATTTATTATTAAAATGTCGAAAACAAAAAATCCCGTATTTTACTATTATTTTTTTTTGTTTAAAAAGTGCCGGCTAACTGTAGCATTCCATTCACTATAAAACTTCACAATTCTCGGCT
Organism: Solanum sitiens; assembly: GCA_016801875.1. Taxonomy (NCBI): domain Eukaryota; kingdom Viridiplantae; phylum Streptophyta; class Magnoliopsida; order Solanales; family Solanaceae; genus Solanum; species Solanum sitiens. The sequence goes on from JABWTJ010001022.1 coordinate 21,557, forward strand.
ACGAAAAATTCTCCGCCATGAACGACCCAGTTACCGGTTACCCTGACGGTTATGGAGGTGCTGCTTACCAACAAAGACCGAGAGGCACCGTTTACCCATGTGAAGCACCGCCACCTGCCTCCGCGGTGTATAACCAACCTAATCCCTACGATACCAAACGCAAAACCTCCAACCGTCAATTGATCGCCATTTGTATGATTTTTATGGTCATGGGCGTTGCATTTATTTTCGCTCTCCGTTTTTTAATCGATGATGGAAAACCCGAGTTCAGAGTTGATTCACTGTCAGTATCGAATCTTAATCTTACCAATTCTCTGATTTCTGGTAAATGGGACCTTCGTTTTATTGTGAAAAATCCAAATAAGAAGATGGCCATTTACTATAATGATATGGCCGCTGCTGTTTTCTATGATGATGCGTTGCTTTCGGATACAACGGCTCTGCCTTTCTTTCAGGTGAGTACGACTGAGACGGCCCGGCAAGTGAGTTTTGCTAATGCGGGTGCATATATGGATAATCAGGCTTTTGATAAGATGAACAAAGAAAGGTCTCAAAAAGGTGCAATTGAGTTCAATGTGAGGATGGTGGCTGGGTTTAGGGTTATGTCTCATCCTTGGAGTTCGAGTAGGAAGTTTGTAATGGTCTATTGTAACGATTTGTCAGTCGGGGTTGGTTTGAATAATTCATCGGGTACCTTGCTTGGTGGTGCACGACAGTGCCAGGTTGAACACTGACGGTGATCTTTGCTTGTTTTAAGGTGAAAATCTATTGTTATTTGGCAAATGCAATGTGGTTAATTGTGGTTATTGGTTTCCATTGTGTATAATTTTATCACCAGGTAATAGTTTTTCCTTGATTGTTGTTGCTTTTATAGTCCATTGCATAACGAATGAAGTGGACATGAATGTTATGTTAAAATGTAAATATGAATTGAGAGTAGTAATATACATCACTGAGTGATGTATGTATATTGCTGACGATTGAAACGTGTTCATCGTGTTCATCTCTTGGTATATGATAAGTAGACTGGGCAGTTTCTGATGTGTTCAACACCACCTAGTTTTTGCTGAAATCACCAGTCTGTATTCTGATCTGGTTAGGTAACAGAGAGCTCGGAGCAGACATGTTTGTGTCTCTTCAGTCCTCAAATCATGTCTGTTACTGATCTCTCCACACTTGATAATGTGTGGATAGAGAAGAAGAGTGAACACTTTGTAATTTCTGTGAAGGTAGAAAAAGCAATGAGTTTTGGGGTATTCTGCTGAAAATTAAGTTCCATGTTAGGTTTCCTTTGCTAATTGAAACAAATATAATCTTATACGTATAAATAGGGGGGAAAACCATAATTACTTATTATTATTAAATTTAAAAAAAAAAAAAACCTATTTTACTTTTTTTTATTTTTTGGTTTAAAAAGTGTGACTTATTGAAGCATTTCATTCACTATAAAACTTCACAATTCTCCGCCATGAATGACCCGATTACCGGTTACCCTGCCGCCGGAGCGCCACCGCCAAACCCTAACGGTTATGGAGGTGCTGCTTACCAATGTGCAGCACCGCCACCTGCCTACAACCAACCTAATCCATACGATACCAAACGCAAAACCCCCATCCTTGCATGGATCGTTATGTGTATAGTTTTTACGTTCATCGCCATTGAAATTGGTTTCGTTCTCAGCTCTCTTATACTTCTTGATGATGGAGAACTCGAGTTCAGAGTTGATTCACTGTCAGTATCGAATCTTAATCACACCAATTCGCTGATTTCTGCTAAATGAGACCTTCGTTTTACTGTGACAAATCCTTCTAAGAAGATCATTTACTAGAATGATATCGCCGCTACGGTTCTGTATGATGATGTATCGCTTTCGGATACAACGGTTCCGCCTTTCTTTCTGGTGAAGAGGACTGAGACGGCCCGGCAAGCGAGTTTTGCTACTGCAGGCGCATATATGGATGATCGGGCTTTTGATAAGATGAACAAAGAAAGGTTGCAAAAAGGTTCAAGTGGTTTCAATATGAGGGTGGTGGCTGGGGTTAGGTTTAGGGATGGGTCTTGGTGTCCGAGGAGGAAGTTTGTAATGATCTATTGTAACGATTTGTCAGTCGGGGTTGGGTCGAATAATTCATCGGGTACCTTGCTTGGTGGTGCACAACAGTGCCAGGTTGAGATCTGACGGTGATATATCTTTGCTTGTTTTAAGGTGAAAATCTATTGTTATTGGCAAATGCAATGTGGTTAATCACTGATTATTGGTTTCCATTGTGTATAATTTTATCACTAGCTACATTGCTTATCAAGCTAATAGCTTTTGTTCTTGCTTTTTATAGTCCATTGCATAACGAATGAAGTTGAACTAATAATGATGTTTATTTTTTCATACTAGTAGTCGTAGTATTACTATAAGAACTTCTTGTTATTCCATTTATATTACTATTTAATGTTTCCTGCACTTCGATTAGCGTATTATTTATAGTAGTGACTGCTCCTTTTTATGTATGCTTAGCATTTTGTCTTGGCTTCTTCATTCCCATTGTTTCGTTTTTCAAACTGCTTTGTGATGCTGCTTTTACTTGACCCAAGGATCTATCGGGAACATCCTCTCGACCTCTCAAGGTAGGGCTAAGGTTTGCATACATGCATAGCCTTGTTTCTCAGATGTGGTATAGACATCTCTGCAGCTGCAAGTGAATTTAAGTCGTGGCTTGAAATTTTCTAGTGATTATTTTCTACGTGGATGGCCCGTGTATCTGCCTTCTGTACTTTTGAGCCTGTAGTTTACTAGTGAAGCTTGTATAGTTCATGTTGTCTCAGCTTCTTACTGTTGTTTGTTTGATCATTTGATTTGGTGCTGCATTTATAGTTCAGGTTTTGTTCTGCAGTTTAAGTAAATTCTGTCTTATATATAGAAGCAATACAGTTCTATGTTGCATAGGCTCTCTGATGGGTACGTAGTGTATATTTGGAGAACCCGACATGGATAGCATACATAGTTTTTATTGGACAAGTTGCTGAAATATGATGTTTTTGTCATTTTGGTTATGAAGCTAACAAAATCTCCTGCGTTTACAGGTACGCGGTGTTTTTGTCAGTCTTAGTTGCCGCGTCTCTACCCAAACGACTTCAGAGGCTTCTGCTGCTGTTGCTGTTTCATCTTCATCTGGAATAACTTTTTAGGTTTCTTATCCTCTTTCTCATTTTTTTATCCTTAGAAGGTTAGAATTTTAACACAGAGATGAGAAAAGAGGTGGTCGGATAGGTTTCAAGTTCGAAATCTCTTGATATCGAGAGTAAGAGGTTTGTCTTCTGGTTTGAATTGCGGTTTATCTTTCTAGTGTGATTTACAAGCTAAAAAATAGCGCCTTGTCATATAAAGAAAGTTGGTGATATTATGATATTAATATTTGCTTTGGATATTTCTCTTGTTCCCCACATCTTTTGCTTCTTTATTCTTTGCTTGGATTAAAAGGAGATTAAAATTTTTATGCAGATTAAATATTTATATCAAATTAATATATCATAAATAATCTTTTTATAAACATATTTTTTTCTTAACCATAATCATCTAGTCATAATATGTATAGAGCGCAAATAAATAGTTAAATAATAGAAGTTTCTATCATATTTCCAAAATTGTGTAGCAGCTTCGTAGTTTATTACATATCATAACGTTAGTATAACTTATTCAATATAATTTCGTAAATGAAATCTGAATAGAAAAGTGTACATAAGGCTGTATTGTCCAATTTATGGAGTGACTATAATTTTTGATAAAAAATTCTTTATTTTTAGTAAAAAGTATTGAAAATAGTAAAAATCCTTAGTAATAGAGAGCATTTCTCATGAGGATTAGGGTTAAAACAAGACTTCTATCATTTATAGAAAAAGACAAAATAAAAATTTGATTAGCTTAATATTAAAAAAATAAAACAATCTTAAATATAAATATTAACATTTACTCCCTTCCAATAAAACTATTGAGTATGATAAAAGTACGATAAGTAGGTACATAATATGGCTAACATTTATTACGTTTGTTGACCCATTCAACAAAAAAAAAAAAAAAATATTAATTGATTTAACATGATATAAACCTAAATTAATTGAACTAATAAATTTTGATAGCTTACTACTTGACAAAAGAATGTCTTTATATTATATGAAAAATACGTATTATTATATTTTGCTGGTTCATTTGTATTTTGTTATTTTGTTGTTATATTTTATTTTATATTTATGCCATGAATTTTTTTTCTTCTCTTCTCTAATTTTTAGAGTCAATTATACGAAATATATTATTAGTATTGTTATTGTTATTGTTTCTGTCTTTATTCATGAAAAATTAAATCAAAATCAAAATTTTCAAATAATGAGAAACTCCAAATTAATGTTCTTACACTTTCTTGGTACAATAGGCAGAGTTGTTGGGTGTGACTTGAGGATCATGTTATACCTTCATCATGTCATTTGTATTTGCATATATATATATATATATATATATATATATATATATATATATATATATATATACATATAACTTTTTGGTATAATTCTTGTATCTCTCTTTATAACTTTTTAACCCTTTTTGTGTGTGCATGTAGAAGCATCTAATTCATTTTCCACCATTCACTTTAATATCCTCTAATTCATCATAAGTAATTGTTGAGGTACATTTTTGGCTTTTGTATTGGTCTTTAGCACAATTAACACAATTTATCATTAACTAGTATATATAATACGATAGATGAAATTATTTCACGTTTAATTAAATGTATATGTTCTTTATAATAAGTAGATAAGGACTTTATATGACAACATGAATCTAAATTAATCGTGTTGATATGTTATAATTCTTCCTTTACAGATGGTAACTGGAGTTTAAGTTATATACATCATCAGTTTAATAATGTGACTTTACACCATCAAATTGATTTTACTTAATTATATATTCAGTACAATTACACAAGTGAAATCTTAAAGGGATAGAATATACACCGATTTTATTTCTATTTCATAAATATAAAGAGGTTGTCTCGATAAACGCTCGAAAACACCAACAAACTCAACAACTATAGAAAGAAAAAAAAAACTCTACCAAACTCTTCTATATTAGGAAACCACTCTCTCATAATCTTGAAAAGTACTATAGCCATATTTTCATCAACTTATCTCAAAACTCAACAAATACTCTCTCAAACAACCAAAAAATCTCACCACCACCATCCACCACCATCATGACGGAAAAGGACTGCGGCCACCACGTCGATGATGAGCGGCACAACCTCCAACGCGGCCTAATCACCGCCTTGATCGTGTTCGTAACCCTAATTCTCTTCACAATCCTCCTCATTTTTCTCATCCTACGTCCAACAAAACCACATTTCATCCACCAAGACGCGACCGTGTACGTGTTCAACACCTCTACCCCCTTTAATTTCCTCACTATCAACATACAAATCACGATCGCCTCTCGTAACCCTAACGATAAAATTGGAATTTACTACGATAGACTCGACGTTTACGCCACGTATCGTGGCCAACAAGTTACACTACCAACATTGTTGCCACAAACGTACCAAGGTCACAAAGATGTGTCGATATGGTCACCTTTTGTGTATGGTAATAATGTAGCAATTGCACCTTACTTAGGTAATGAAATTAGTCAAGATATAATGTTTGGTACAATTTTATTAAATGTTAGAATTGATGGAAGAGTTAGGTGGAAAGTTGGGAATTTTATTTCAAGTAAATATCATTTGTATGTTAATTGTCCTGTTTATGTTGGTTTTGGTGCAAAATTTCTTGGGAATAGTGTTGTTGTTGGGAAGTATCAATTGGTGCAAAATTGTCATGTTGATGTTTGATGAAGAATTGAAGAATTACTCTATTTTCCTTCTCTCTCTCTACTAAATCCTTTTTCTTTCGTGAAATTATTTGGTATTCGATATTCAGTATTACTAGTCTTACTAAATAGAGCAAAGCATTTTCGTATCAGAAGTTTTCCATTTTGAAAGTTCATACTCGAGATTTCTAGTTAACTTCGTGTATATCTAGCTATTATGAATGTTCGAACTAGAAATTTTTGAGTTAAGTAAAATGATTTAATCACGGTTTCTTCATCTAGAATGTATGGTTTGTTGATCATACACTTTCCTTTCTAATTTTTGTAATTTATTGGTCTTACTAAAGAGAAAAATGCTTCCTATCTCATAAGTTTTTCCATTTCAAGAGTTTGAATTCGAAAACTATAACAATCGTGTAGTGCCTAGCTATTAAAAGGAAAGCACTTCTTACTAGTGTTTTTGCCATTTTAAAGTTGTGAACTCGAAACTTTTAAATAAAATAAAGAAATTTAACCCCATTTCTTCATCTAGGTTTTATCGTGTAACATTTTATTTTATTTTTTCAAAATCATCACCAATTGGTTGTGAGTCATTGATGTGGGTTAGACTTGATCCCTACCATGTCCTAAAATTCAGAAAGTGTACAAAATTAGACGGGAACACAAACCTTACCTCTAACGAGTCCTTTTGAATTTTTGTAATTTTATTGTTATTGTTTTAAACCTTTAATGATAAATAGGAAACAATGTAAAGTTTTAGTTTTGGTGTTAATTCACTTGAAGTGTTTTCTTTCTCTTTCTTTTTTTTGGTTAGTGAATATTTGTAGAATGCATAACCTTTTTATTAGTGAGAGAAGCAAAAGTTCAAGAATCGATTTAAACAGACATCGAATAATTTAATGCATAAAATATTTCAGTTGATTATTTTTCGAATCTTGAAAAAGGGCTATACCAAGAAGTGTGATGTAATCTTAAAATATTCATGTTTTCAAGAGTTAGATATAGCATGATCTTAGGATCTTGTTATAAGGGTGCAAAACATTTACCAACAACTTCCTAGTATCTACAAGACTATTTTATGGATTCACACAAAGTATATATATCCTTAATATATACGTAAATCCTTGTTCTTATATGTATAATAATATTCCGTATTCACGTAGAATTCGAAAAAAAGAATATTAAATGTAAGCAACCTAAGATATCAATAGTTGATTCCAAAAATCTTATCTAAATAGGGGATACATCATGAACCGAGTTTCAATAAATAGTTTAACAATAATATATAAATTTTCTCATTTGTTTTTGTTTTTGTTTTTCTTGGTTCAAGTCATGCAAGAACTTTGGACATGCAACACGTGTCATTAAAAGAAGTGATTTCTATAAAAAAAAAAATTATTTTCAGAACTCAAACTCAAATTTAAAAAAAAAAATAAAAAAAAAATCGTATTCATCCAAAATCATTAATTATAAAGAGAGTAAAGGTAAATGTTAGATTCCCACTTGTGAAAAAAAGGTGTTGTGTGGTGCAGAAAAAGTTTGAGAATGTGGTAAGTTAATTATGTAAATATGCAACACAACTATGGTGTGTGCTTTTGAAAAAGCTTTTTATCATCAACATGGTTTGAATTTAGTTGGACCGTTCGAAATTTCTTCACTCTTAAATTTTAATTAGAGGTTTAGGATGAACACTAATTTAAGAAATAAATTTTATAATATGTAAATTCAAATTTTATCAAACTTCAATACAAAATATCAAATATCGAGTAAGAAGCTTTTTATTGATTATTACATTAGTCCTTACTAATCAGTTAAATTTTTCACAACATAGACAATATATTCTAATTAGTTGTTATTTCTACGACTCAAATTCATATAATTAATCTATAAATCACATGAAAATAACATTATCGTTATTTTATCAAACTTCAATACAAATATCAAATATCGAGTGAAGAAAGACGAAGAAGCTTTTTATTGATTACATTAGTCCTTACTAATCAGTTTAATTTTTCACAACATAGACAATATATTCTAATTAATTGTTATTTCTACGGCTCAAATTCATATAATTAATCTATAAATCACATAGAAATAACTTTATCGTTATTTTATCAAACTTCAATACAAATATCAAATATCGAGTGAAGAAAGACGAAGAAGCTTTTTATTGATTATTACATTAGTCCTTACTAATCAGTTTAATTTTTCACAACATACACTGTATATTCTAATTAATTGTTATTTCTACGGCTCAAATTCATATAATTAATCTATAAATCACATGGAAATAACTTTATCGTTATTTTATCAAACTTCAATACAAATATCAAATATCGAGTGAAGAAAGACGAAGAAGTTTTTTATTGATTATTACATTAGTCCTTACTAATCAATTTAATTTTTCACAACATACACTGTATATTCTAATTAATTGTTATTTCTACGGCTCAAATTCATATAATGAATCTATAAATCACATAGAAATAACTTTATCGTTATTTTATCAAACTTCAATACAAATATCAAATATCGAGTGAAGAAAGACGAAAGAAGTTTTTTATTGATTATTACATTAGTCCTTACTAATCAGTTTAATTTTTCACAACATAGACAAATATATTCTAATTAGTTGTTATTTCTACGGCTCAAATTCATATAATTAATCTATAAATCACAAGAAAATAACTTTATCGTTATTTTATCAAACTTCAATACAAATATTAAATCGAGTGAAGAAAGACGAAGAAGCTTTTTATTGATTATTACATTAGTCCTTACTAATCAGTTTAATTTTTCACAACATAGACAATATATTCTAATCAGTTGTTATTTCTATGGCTCAAATTCATATAATTAATCTATAAATCACATAAAAATAACTTAATCTTTACTCAAAACTCTACTCCAAAAAAATTATGAATAGAAGCTTTTGTTTTTTTTTGTGGGCAGGACTGAACAGAAGGATCTGTCTTTGTTATATTCAATGGATGGCTACTTGACAAACACAAGTTTAGTACTTGTCAATAATTGAACTGACTTACTTTTCTATTAGAAAAACATAATCTAAGCAATTAGTATTTATCTAAAATTTAATACAAAAATCGGATTTACTTTTGCCAAATAATTCATTACTTGCTATAAGAAGCTCCTCAAAAAAAATTTTAAATCTTTGACACTATTGCTAACGGAAACAAAAAATATTTTAAGAGTGTGAGGATATATGATTTGCTTTTTTACTCATTTAATAACGGAAAGAAGTTGAATAAGAACACGCCGGAGAAGCAAAAGTCTCAAACAATTAGGCGTCGACTATATAAATCTTCTAGACCATACTTTTTTTTCTCTAACTTTATTTGAGAAATAATATTATACAAAATTATCTGGATCAAGTAGTTTGAAAACTAAAGGTAGTAACTAAATGTATCATTCTTTCAACAAAAATAAAATAAAACATTTAGAGTAATTTATTAGTGAGGTCTGAAAATGATAGTGTTTACGTAAATCTTATCTTGTAAAGAGATTGGTTTCGAAAGACTCAAAGAATTGTGTTTGGGCTGTCCAAGGAAAAGATAAACATTGTTCACAGTTTCTTACTAAGTGGACTCTCACTCCTTACAGCCCAAAGGCCCTAACATTTTGACTATTTTTTTTTATAAATTGCCCTTTAACAGCTGTTGTTTGAATTCGGTCACGTGTATATCGTTTGATATGTGGGATGAGATAAATAATAATATTTTTACTTGAACAAAACATCATTTGGTGTTATTTTTATCTTATATTCTACAAGTTCAAGTAAAAGAACTACACAAAAGCTAAAGTATTTCAAATACTTTTCACCTAGCTATACTGTTCAGACTCTTTAAAAAACGTCGACTAGAACATGCTACATCCACCAAATATAGCACATCCAACACTTAACCTTGCTCGAACTCTTTGAAATGCTCTACATTTCAAAAGCATTCGAGCAGCATTTTTAAAGAGTCTAAGCAATACCGTTCTCATTAGCACACTTGATGCCTGAACCCAAACATATCATTTTTGAGATCAAACTCAACAAAAAAGTTCTGCATTTGAAAATTTCCAAGAATTATCGATGGTCCAGTAGACGATTCGAGCCTAAAATCACTCACCAATGTCAAACAAATCACATCATTTTCACCAACAATAGAGAAGTAATTTGCCAATGGCAATACCATCTCTGAACCTCCTTTGAAATGAAACTTCATCTCTGGCAATGACACTTTTTTATGCCCTGAAACATTGAAACATGGCTTTAAATTTGTCAATCTTTCGATTTTCTCAGTTCTTGAAAACCCCTTTACTTGGTTCACAAATGCATTCATCACAGGCACAAAAATATCATGATTCAAGAAAGTTAAAGTCGTTCCTGAATCCACAATTGTCCCACCGTTCCCTATTGAATTCGGTGCCAGATATCGATATGGTACCTTCACTGTTTGATCACCAACTGTGATTTCTCTCAATTCAACATAGTAGTACCCTGCTAATGCATTTCTTCCAACAACAAATGGACTTTTTAGCAATGGGGTACGGGTTAAACTTTTCGACTTTTCATAAACAGTATCCAAAACAAGCATGCTACTCTTAGGAGTATCATCAAACATATGAGATACAAGACAATAAGACAGTTTCTTAGCTCCTAATTGGTTTGGCAATGATGACATTCCCCTCCCGAACCCTGCGATTCCCGCGGGTTGTTGGGAGGAGAGTAAAGAACAACCAACAAGAAAATTGGGTACTTTCTTGTTTGGTAAATTCAGCGTTTCAACTAGGCCAATTCCAGCTGTGGAACCTGAACCATAAAGAATCATATAAGGTGGACAAGCATGTTTACAGTTTGTTCTATTACGCGATTCGCAAACATGGCAAAGAGATTTTGGGCTGTTTTTGGGGTGAATCCAGCTGCATTTTGGATTTAAACATCCAAGAACTCTAGCTGAAGATGACAATCTTGGAATAAAAGTTGGATTTTTTTGTGAAGAAACAGGACATTTGGAACATTGGTACTTTTTAGTACATGGGAACCAAACAAAGCTACTACCAGTGTCCATGACAAATGGGATTTTTTGAGGAGGAGTACCAAATGGAAGAGTAATTGAGTAGCCTCCATAGCTATGAGGATATAAAGGGATGTTGGAAATTGAAGAATCTTGAGGATTCTTGATATGATGAGCTCTAGCTAAAGAGAAAGAAGCTAAATGAGTGAGTTTTTGGTAAAAATCTTGATTTGTGTTGGTGTTGTGAAATGAAAGAGGGATTGTTGTGGAGGAGTTTGATGAAGAAATGAAGGGAAAGAGGAAAGAAATGATAGAGAGGAAAAGGAGTAAAGAAGAAGAAGCCATGGTTCTTGGGAACTTGGAGATAATAGTATGTTGAAAGAAGTTAAGAGTGTCTTTAAATATCAAACGGTTGTTGTCGTGGGGTGATAAGTACTTCATTAGAAGTTTCAGGTTCGAGATTTGAGAATGAAATTGTTTTGAGCAAGGAGTCCTTTTCTCCAAAATGAGACTTCTTGGGGCCACTCATAGATTAGTCAGGGCTCCAATCTGACACCAAGTGAAAAAACTATCTTTTCCATCAAAGGTAGTTGTGGTAGCAAAGGCGGTTCTAAAATATAAGTGAAAAAGGTAAATGTTATGGGTTCTAGTGAACCCACAAACGAGATTCATCCCATGACTTACTCGATGTAAATTCAGATTAGTTTGACCTCAAAACAAATATCGAGACATCGGATAGGAAAAAAAAAGTTTGAGAGCCTTTAGTTAAAGCAGAATAGTAGGCTTTGGTACCACTATTGGGACATAGGTACAACAATTTGGCAGTGTGGCATGTGATTCAACAATCAACACTCAACAAACTTCCAAAGAAATTAATATTTTCCACCGCAAATGTAAATGATAAAGGAACGGTGGAGTTTGATAAAATCCAAGAAACCTTGCTGCAACACATTTTTGTTTTGGATACTAACCATTACATAAGCATTTGTTTGCTACTATATATATATATATATATATATATATATATATATATATATATATAGTATTATGTGCTCAAGTTTCAGTGCAGCTATAGAAGATTACAAGACTATGTGATGCAATATACAAAAGGGATAGGTACAACTAGGGGTGCAGTATAATGGTCAATGAAATGGATCGAGAAATCTATAATTTCTATAGCCTATGAGTCATGAATTTGAAATGGATTTTGTGAACCAACCAATATTTAATAGACTTCTATGAAAATGTGATTATAGGATAGACATATAGCCCTCATTTTTTCTGCTCCAACATTAATGTATAAACTGCCATTCAATAGCAGAGATAATTCACAAATAAATCACTTTTCAGCCCCAATAAATGAAAAAAGTTTTTCAAAATCAATTTGGAATATTTCAGGATAATATCTGAAGTTTCCAGTTTCTAGAATTTTAAATTTCATTACAATAGCTATTTTTCAAAGACGGGACCAAAAAGTGACTTGTGGGCACTATTTCTACTTTTAAGACAACGATAAACTCAATTTAATTCCACAAGTGGACGGGGGAGTTAAGGTGTACGCAGCCTCACCCCTACCTTTACGGGATAGAGAGGCGATTACCAGTTGATCCTTGACAACCCTACTCCATTATCCAGAAGTTTCAAAAACAAGGAAGCTATGCAGCTTTGATCAGAGTCCTGTTCAATAGAAAGTAAGAAAATGTGCATTCAAATGTCGGAAATCATGAAAAGACTGTTACAACAATGTGAGTGTGTGTATATAACAGGAGTAAATCTTAATCATAGAAAGATAAGATATCAGCTTCAACCAAAAAAACAACAGCAGCAGCTGGAACCTATTGTTCCTTCGCCTTCTTCCTAGCCAAGAACCGTTCCTTGGCTGCAGCAACAGCGTCCAGACTTCTTTTATGATGGTCAACTTTTGGTTGATCACTTGCTGCAGGTTCAGTGGTAGTAGGTGGTACATTGTCGGAAGTTAGTTTTTCAGCCCTCTTTTCAGACAAACCATCTGAAGGAGGTTTCATATCTGCGGCTCCATCAGTCATTTCCTTACGAGGAGGAGAAACAGAAGGTTCATGATCTTGCGTCTTTATCTCCCTAGACATGTGTGAATGTACATCCGCTGATGATGAAGGCTTTTCTTCTGTTTGAACTGCTTCCGGTTCATGATGATTCACAGCCTTCTTGGATTTGCCCTCTCCTCCAAAGGCAACATTTTTCTGAAGACTAAAGTAAAAATCACTGATGTCCGTCTTCTTAGTAACCTGTGTCACATTATTAGAACATAAAAGGATTATGCACTGACAGGGTCACTTTCAGATCAAATAGAAAAACTACTGCATGCAACAGACAACCATAGCTTCTTTCTATTTTCCAGACTTATTAACAGCGTCAACTGACACAGTATTTCTGTTAGCGGTGATTATCTCTTGTGAAATGATCTGTGTTAAACCAACAAGGTAAGTAAGATCAAAAGCTTATGTCCATAAAGTAAGTATAATTAGCAGTTCTGGTTTTTCCTTTTGACATCATTAGTCGTATGGTGGCTTCAGTACTTCTGTTCAGGGATAACTAGAGCAGTTGAAACTGTCCGCATCTGAGAAATAGATGCTTTGGTATGAAGAAAACGTCCTCCAGTATTAGATAAATTTTACTACTGCATTTAGTCTGACAAAATTGGAACTTATGGAACTGTTTTTGGTCCTGCAATTCAGATATCAGGTGCTAGTTTAAAAGACACAAACACAGCCCCACTATCACACTCTATGAAGTAATTATCTAAAATTTGGGAATGTTTTTAAGAATTATCTGAAAATGTTCTTCTCTAATAATATACTCCAAAACGGACCCTTAATATTGATAAAGTAATTTTCTCTCATTCAGTTATGTTATACCTTCATAAGAGTTTCAATACGCTTTCTAAGAAAATCACTATGAGATTTTAGTACATGAGGCCAAAACTTTTCAAATGAGCTTGACAATCATCAATGACTTTTAAGCAGAAATTAACTTAAGATCTTTGCTAGAACATGCTCGGTCATCAGGTGGTTATGGTGTAAAACTAAATTATGACTATCCATAATTTTTACATAAATACCTTAAGTATAAAGATAAGCAAGCAAAGAACAAAAGAGAAATGTGAAGATTTCACTCACATCATCTCTCTCCTCTCGTAGCTCACGAAGACGCTCTTCCTCCAACCACTTAGCCTGCTCTTGAAGTTTCCTTTTATAAGCAGCAGTGACGAACTTGTCTTTGTCTGCAAAAAGATGATCATCTTTACTCCTCTCTTTTGCTATTTTCCTCTCATAAATGACCTCATGCTCCCGTTCCCGTTGTTTTGCCTTCTCCATTAGCATCTGGATATACTTTGGCTGGAACAAGCATAACAGTTCAAAAAGGTGCAAAAATTGTGGAAGTAATTTTCATTTCCTTCAAGTAAAAAGTGCAGATATTAATGCTATCATCTCATGCACAAAGAGTAATAAGTAATAACATGTTCAGGATATTATTGAAAAGGAAGAAATAAATAAGGAAAGTTACAATAATATATGGCTCCAGTTTCTCAGGAAAAAAATTTGAGGAAAGAAAACTACTGTGCATATTTCAAGAGACCTTCAGGGAGAAGATAATGCAACCAGACATAAGCAGATTATTATAACCACTGAGAAAAGAGAGCTGTCTCCTATTTTTTTTCTAGCATGAATCAATCAGGAAAAAAACAAATTCCATAATTTTAGTTTCTCTAATGTAAAAGAAACTTTACCTTAGTATGAAAATAGTTAAAAGAGCAGCTTACTTGGCCCTTGAATTAAGAATAACAAATCACGGAATGAGATACTCTAAAATTAACACTTGCAGAATCTACCCATAATTCATTTCACTCGGAAAATGCTCCTATCCTAACATCTTACTGACAAAGCCACCATAACATCTCGGTCTCAGGTTCAAGAGCTAAATCAGGATATATCTTCTTTTCTTTATGAAGTGAGGTATTTTATTAAAAAGCATCAAGCAGAAGCAGAATTACAGGATAGACAAAAGGGCTCACGGAGAGCATAAGCAAAAGTTGTCAGCTCCTTTACAATCTTCAAACTAGTACAAGAGAGCTAACAAAATCAAGAAATTGTCCAGTGCTAAATACAGGGGTTAAATAACCCAACTGAACAGCATAAATTTAAACAACTAGCTTTAAACCAGGTAAAAAGTAACGTCTCAAAATCCAAATTCACTTATAGTCCACCACAACAGAAGTTTTTTAACAAATTACGTCAACCAAGTGATTCCCCGCTAAAAGGTCTGTTAGCCTACTCAGCAATTAATTGAAGAAACAATCATGAGTATCCCCTCCAAACTTTTGAAATGCAACGTAAAACATTACCTTCCTCTCTTCGCGATCCTGAGCTCGAGGTTGGACAGCCTTCACTTTCATATCATCATACACTCCATCATAATCAAATACCGAAGGGTCCTCTTCTAAAGCCTTCTTATGCTGTTCTTCAATCTGCCCAAAAAGAATGAGTTACACCCCTAGTTAGTCACTTCCCCTTCTTGAGTCATAACCCGTTTGCTCTTTCTTGGGACAAACAAAATCAGTATAAAAGGTTCAGGACAATGTATAGCAACCTAGTGATCAATGAAGTGAGTTGAGACTCGGCACTAGGCGATTTCTTCTCATAAGCACCTGCCTTAGGGGACAAAGTTGTCAGTAGCAGGTGCCCCATGAAGTTAGTCAACATGCACACAAGCTAAGCCCAGACACCAACACAACAACATACCCAGTAAAATCCCACAAGTGAGGTCCGGATAGGGTAGAATGTACGCAAACCTTACCACTACCTTGTGGAGGTAGAGAGGCTGTTTTCGAAAGACCCTCGGCTCAAGTGCAATAAATCCCGATATTAAAAAAAAAGAGCCAATGAAGAAAATATAGCAAATAACAAGGAGACAATGCAAAAGTCCACCAGAGAGGAGCCAAAACAACAATAAAATCATGTGATATATGGAACACCATAAAAAAACATACTAATTACTAAGATAGATTAATAAAAAGCAAATAACAAGATAAAACAACAATACTACGACTACCATGCCAAACACCAGCCACACTAAAAAAAACAAATGTGAAACTTGAAATGACAGATAAATCTAAAGCTTAGTAGCAGGTGCAGCGTGGAATTGGAATTAGTCGAGTTGCACACAAGCTAGCACAAACACCATGATTATCAAAAAAAGTTCAGAAGAATTTATAAAACAAATGTGAAAATTGTGAGATAAGAGCTACAGCTTACATCTTTGAGAGCCTTATTCTTAGAGGCATGACGAGAAATTTCTTTCTCAACATCATCATCATCACCATCCCCAAAACCAAGTGCTTTAGGAGGCGGAGGCCTCGCCGGCTGTTTCTTCTTCTGCTGCGATGGTGGAACTCTTAATTGTAAACCATATCCCGATTTTTTCATGATTCACTATCAACTTCAAACTGAAAATTCATAATTAAAAAACAAAAATCTTCAGGTGCTATCATATGAAAAACAATGGCAATACAGATACGATGAATTTTCTATATATTAATTTGAATTTAAAAGTTTAAAGCTTGTTTTGATTACTTACAGTACAGGTCCTTTGATTTGTAGCTGACGCTACCAAACCCTAAAACACTGCGGCAAGTTCTGTCCTCGATCAACAGTAGAAAATTCGAGCCGTCGGAAGAAGGCGGTGGTCCGGCGGCAGAGAGGCGGTGGCGGAATGGAGTACCGGCGACGATAGTAAAGTGGGCCTGTTTGGATCCAATGAGCTCACTGGTTTATTATTTATGTATAAGAAATTAAATTTCTTAAAGTGAGAATGGATAATAGAAAATACTTTTACTTTTTTTTATTAGATAACGATGGAAAGATCAATTTTATGTAATACTATCGTTAGGTAACAATCAAAAGATCAATTTTATGTCACATTATCGTTAGTTATCAATGAAAAGATCGATTTAATGTTACACTAATTCAGTGTGATCGTGTGATCACCTTAATATTATCTTCTCATTTTGTCATTCGTTATTATTTAATTATCATATTCCATCTTGCATCACAACTTTTCATAGTATATCTACATGTATCTTAATATTTTTGTAGATTTATTATCAAATTATGAATATCTGATATTCGGTAAGACAAAAAACAATATATAATATATACTAAACATTGTATTCATTAAAATAATATAATACAATAAAATATAATAATATTATGAAACAAATATGTAACAACTTGTACCTACATGGTATTCATTAAAAATAATAATATTATGAAACAAATACGTAACAACCCGGAGAAAATAATGTGGTACTGAGAAATAAGTTAGCAAATTAAATTTAATCTCAACTTTATTATTGGAATATCTACATTATTCCATCTCTTGGTTATTATTTTATCCCAACTTAAAAATGGGATAAATTGGTCTTAGATTATAGTCCTGAAATAACTGTGGAAAAAAAAAATTCTTCTAAAATTTAGCATTCACTAATTAATCAATCTTTTATTTTTAATGCACATGTATTTGAATTTGAATATTAACTAGCCACTGGTGAAACTAATAGATGATCACTACATTATACATAGTTTTCTATATGACCAATCATTCCTTCAACCTCCATACGCAATTGTAGGGAGCACTTTTACCCGAACGATTTTAGTCGAGCTCCAATGTGGATATCGGATAAGGAAACCAACCGAACGATTTTAGTCGGGCTCCAATGTGAATATCAGATAGGGAAACCAAACCCAATAAGGAAGATGTATCATTCATCCAAACTCATTGTATTTCAATGCATCTAGTTATTCAAATCATCAGAGTCGGAATGTGGTAGTCTATAAAGCACACATCTAGAATCAACACTCAATTTCAAGCCCAACTGGCTGTGGAAGGGCGAAAAAGGCGCGATCAAAAGGAAAAAACAAAACTGGAAGGAACTCCTGGCTCGGAAGCCCCCGTCCTCCCTACTACTACAACTGACTCTTACTTGGTGTTAACCAAATACGCATCCCAACCTTGAAGCCGGTATTCACGAGCTGCTTCTGCAGGGTTAGCAGCCTTTATAATTCCACGGCCAACAATAATAATGTCACTGCCTCTATCACCAATTACCTGAAACAACAA
This sequence comes from Solanum sitiens, assembly GCA_016801875.1. NCBI lineage: Eukaryota > Viridiplantae > Streptophyta > Magnoliopsida > Solanales > Solanaceae > Solanum > Solanum sitiens. The sequence continues at coordinate 39,578 of JABWTJ010001022.1, forward strand.
TTTCTCACAGTGAGCAGCTAGCTAATACAATTCTATCTATGTCGCATTAAAACTAGAGCAGTTCTAATAAAACCAACTTAAAGGTCTTCAGTTTTCTTATTCGTACTGGTAAACCTGCAGTTGAGGCAACTGCAGGTGCAAGTTGTTATTCTCGCAACAAGCCCAATCGTTAAGGTAGCAGGGAGAAACTAATTATTTGAAGGAAAATAAAAGGTTTACAGTCTTGCTTGCAGCACAATCACAAATGTCATAAAGATTCTTGTGTATTACATTCACTGAATTATCAAGGTACATTCTTTGGGATATAAGCCATCTTATGAGTAAAAGTTGCTTCTCTAGTTCGTTGAGGAAAAAAGTAGTGTTTTTAGTTTAATGTTGTGACTGAAGAATATTGGACATTCATGAAATGGATAAGAGGGTTAGACAATTTCCAAAGTACAACAAGGTCTCGAATTCCCTGGAGACAAAATGCAAAGTGTTGAGCACATCATACTTCACAGGTGAGCCTTCTAAAGAAGGTACAAAGAGTTGAGTCATCAATTCCTTTACCTCGCCACCCAAAAACGAAAGGATTTTCTAACAATAATTGATGACAGGTTTGTTTGTGCCACCGCCCACGCAAGCATAGATGTGTTGACAGCTATGGTTGAGACTTGAGGCCAAGGTGTATGAAAGGAAGGGTATTCAAAGACCTGAAGAATGTTTGAGAATTTTCAATCCTCGTCAAGGTTCATCAGTATACCTTCAGGGATTCATAAATACATTTGGACATAGCTGCGGCAAAAACACATCTGTCTGTCTACCAGGCAGCAAATTTTATCTATGACAATCATTGGAAGGGCCACAAATAGTCCAGCCACCATAACGGGTGTTGGTATGGATTTGGGGCTCTCCACCCATCCACCGCTTGGTATATAGGGAGAAAATACATAATTGGACCGTTTCCTAGTTACTTAAGATTGTAGGAATACTTCATCTATTACGTGCAGGTTACTTGGTTTACTTGGTAAAAAGTTGGTTCGTGGTGTCGACAAAATTATGTGTTGATGCTAGTAACTATCCACAGGGGTGTCTTAGCCATCAATGATCCATATCAATCTGCTGGCTCACCCATGATACCAAATTATATATTATTGATACGATGGAGCTGGCAGATAGGGGAATCGAACTTCAAAAAGAAGAAAGTGGGTTTGTATAACTAGCAAGAGTTTGAGAAGTTGAAAAGAAGATAAAGAAGCGAAAAGTTAGTGAGAGCTTTCGGTTTTCCAGGATGAAGAAGAGTAGAAAAGAAGCAGCTGCTAGAAAACATCATTTATCAAGAAAGGACAGTTGGTCATATAAAAATGAGAAGGAAAAATAAAGGAATGGACAAACTATTCAGCTCTTCTGACCAACTTACAGAACCTATCATTCCATTTTTTTAAAAAAAATTGATAACTACGGTATCCAGGCCAGCATGCGCTAACCTAATAATTCCGTAATAGACCAACTACTTCAATGTAGGTATTAAGACTGAAATGTAAGAAATGAAAAATAAGACGCGATAGCAAATGGGACTTACTGAATTTGGAGTGTTATATTGTTGGCCTAGGGCATCTCCTCCTTTTACCAATTGAACACCAGGTGTAGCATGGATGAGGGATGGGTTTCCAGGTCCATTGGGCCAAGAAGCAGGATTCACAGAGATGAACCCAATGACAAAATCCGAGTGATCCTCGGCAATTTTTACTGCTGCTGCTGTGTAATCTCCTGTGGCTAGGTTACCCGCAGAACTCATTTCAGCAAGAAGCAGCAGGCCCCTTCCACGCGGCAATCCCTAAGTACAGGAGAATCAAATCAGGTCTTAATAAAATGTTCTGTAGCTCAATAGCTAGGGTATCAGTACAAGTAAAATAAAACAAACCTTCAGTTTCAGACCATCAACAATTCCTGGACCAGAAATAATGTGTGCATTAATTATATCAGCCCAATCTAAAATGCGGAAGATACCTCTGCAGACAAACAGATCATATTAGATCAACTTGAACAACAAAAAAATAAGAATGTTAAAGAAAGCTGGCATTCCCTCACCCTTCAGCTTGCATTGTCACTGTATTTCCAATGTCAGCAAATTTACGATCTTCAAATATTAAGAAGTTGTGCTTGTCTGCAATCTACAGAAGAAAAGAAACAATAGAAAGGACTCAGATAAACTTTAAAATCCCTTTACATTGACAAAAACAAGCATTATTTTTAAGCCCCGTTCAATATCATTTTTCTTTTCAACTTGCAGAAAGTGTCAATTAAACCCAATGTTGGCATAAATTATTATTTAAGTCAACAAATACTTCCATCACGTAGTATCCTTTTTATTTGGTTCGTTGCTCTAGCTATCAGCTACCGCAGAACCCAGTAGGTTTGGCTCGTACACTATAATTGTGTTGAAATTTTCATATAATATGCAGAAATAATCTATTCAATACCCAGTAAGCAAAATAGTCCAGAACCCATAAACTAAAGATCTTAGCTTCATCACTAGCTATCAGCCTAGGAAACTGCCCTCTAACTTGAACTTCCTTACTTCCCAGGGTTTCCACTGCCTAACTAGACTTCTCATTCATCGGAAGTAAGGGCTAAGAGTTATCATGAGTTAACTCCGGCTTATCTACTAAAGGCTGTAACTTTGAACTCAACTCTAAAGGAAGTGACTTCAGGGTTGGAACATCAGAGCAGAGGCAAAGTCAGTTTTCAGATAAACACCTAAACATAAGCTACTCCTTGGATGCATGGTTGAACTCTTTAAGATTAAATTTGTAATCCTGCTCGGCTAGCTCATTATTAATTATTAAATAGCTCATGCACATGTTGAAGTAATAAAGAAATAAAGAACTACGGTAAACATGATCCAAAATTTTCTGCCCTAGAGCAAAATTAAGCACAAACTGCATCATCATCCACCACAGCAGATCAATTAGCACTAGAAACTTACCGATCGAAGCTTAGAACCAAAGTCAGGAGTAAAATCAGGCAATATATCAACATGTGTTTTTAACATGCAGATTTCAGGTCCAACCTGCATAGATAAACTTGTCAAATTATTAAAGTTGATAGGCACTGATATAAGTTATTGGACAAAGATTAAATAGGAAAGGAGGAAAGCAGCATGATTTCCTTGTGTCACCACCAAAACAAAGGAGATTTAGCACAATTCATATGCTAAATACGGCTACTAGTTATTAACTTTATTATCCGTAAACCTCAAATGTGTGATTTTTTCAGTTAATTTGACACCCAATAGACAAGGTAATAGGGTTTCTACAACTCCTGTGACATAAATTCAAATATAACAAGAAAGAACAGCAGAGGCGCGGTAATTATTATATCCCGCCAGCACTGATCCTTGTTTGCAGAAACTATTTTACACATACATGTTGCCTAATGCCTACTTGTATTTTTTCCTATACCTTATTCGTGAATGATAACAGATAAAAGAACAAAGGTACTATTCATCACCTTGTCAGCAATATCCAGTAGTTCAGCAGCTGTGGCCACATCGGCAGCCAAACACAAATTAGTGTTCTTCTGCACCATGACTTCAAACAACTTCTTCCCAGTAGGGTTCTTTGCCATCTTTGCCCGCTCGTCATATGGTAATCTGGCCTTGACCTTTGTTTCCTTCACTGGTGCAGGAACCGCAACCTTGCGATTCTCCTCCAAGAATTTCTTCACCATTTTTTCTGTTTCCTCTGAAACCCTACCCTTTTCCTTTAGTATCCTCACCATCTCAGTAAGTTTCACCATTGAATGCAATGTGATTCCATTATCAGCCAAATTTTCCCTTCCTCCTTGCTCTCTGTCCAAGAGAATCACCAAACAAGCCACAGTCAGGAAAAAAAATTTAGCTCCAGTTTCGCCAATATATCACAAATCTGTGCTAATTGAATTTCTCAAATGACACACTAACACCAAATAAGACTTGAGGCACCAAACAATCCTCTTATCCTATACAACAATAAGTACAACCAGTAAAAAGAAAATTGAGGAAGGTAACAAGTACAAACCAACAATTATACGCCACCATTTTCTTTTCACTTGTGTAAATCATGTTCATGCTTATCTCTGAACTTGACTTCTACAAACATTACGCTAGTTTTAAAATGCAATACACCTTACACTTCCCTTCCATTTGTTTGGCATATAATTTTGATCTATCACACACCTCTTTCAATATGATAATAGTTTTCCCAACAGTTCAATCTGATATAAACTACTAGTAATTCTTTATAGTATTTCAGATTTTGATACTGAAATTTTCGACTAAATTCCCCATCTTCACATATTTTAAGGTATCAATTCCTTTAGATTAAGATCTTATCAAACATTCTAAATATTTAAAGTTCTTAATAAAAAGTTACTTATAGAATGTTTTTATGTAGATTAAAATATATAGATTTCATTTTATATATAAAAAATAGGAAAGTAATCCAAATTCACAAAAAGTTAGATTAGTTGACCTCCATGTTTGACCTCTGTCTTCCCTTTGGGATGAATAGACTAATTTAAACTCCTTTATAATAAACTCACTCTAATCTTCTACTCAAACATGTCAAACCCTTTGAAAATCAGATTCACTTGATGTTTAAATGCATAGTGAGGGCAGGCATGGTAGTAGTTGTAATAAATTATTGTCTCTGATCTATCAGACACAGAGAAATGAATAAAATAATATACTCCAACCTTTTACCCTTACAATTCTTGAAAGCCTATAGTGGCATTTATGATATCAGATTTTGCCCAAAAAAAAGAAACTTGTCCAGACAATGCTGACCTCAAATCCTTACAAAATCTTTCAGCAAATTTTGGCATGATGAAAAACAGCTCAAAACATTTTTTTTCAACTTGAAATATACCATTTGCTTGTTTATTAACTTGACTGTCTACATTGAGAGTCCAAACAGTGACTATTAGACACCCAAATAAACACAATTGGAGCTGATTTCACCCAAAAATTACTATGGAAGGTCTAAAATCTTTTGAAAATGAACATTTTTATAACCTTGGTGTCACTAAGGCCAGAACATATGCAAAAAAATCACCTAGTTGGGATTCAAACCATGACCTCGTAGTTATCAACCCACTTCATTAACCTATACGCCAAAAAATGTGACTTTTTCAAAACTCTTTGGAATAAAGTTCGCTAATTTATTATTTTCTTAAGTAAGAAATAGTCCAAACACCATAAAACTGATCGAGAGAGCACAAATTCATCTGTATGAGTAAGAAGAAAAGAAAATGGACTACCTGTCAATCATGACAACAGCATCAGTAACCTTCAATCCAACAGCACGAAGAGGAGCAGCAGTCTCAAGTACCGAAGCACCACTAGTAACCAAATCCTCAACAATAAGACAAGCTTGACCCGGTTTAAAAGCACCTTCAATAGCCTTAGCAGTTCCATAATCCTTAACCTCTTTCCTCCGCATTACCATCGGCAAGTCATGAGCAGTTGAAATACACGTCGCAATAGGCAACGCCGTGTACGGTACACCGCAAACAACATCGTATTTGGTAGATTCCGGTAGTGAACCAACCAGAGTTTGTGAAATCTGACGGAGAATCGAAGGGTAAGAAACGATTAACCGGAGGTCAATGTAGATTGGGGAAAAGATACCGGATTTGAGCTTGAATTCGCCGAATTTAACGGCGGAGATGTCGTGAAGCTGAAGGATTATCGACTCCATTGTTTCCGATACCATTTTTTTTGAGCTTTTAGATTGAAGGTGGCTTACTGGGTAGAGTTCAAAGTTTGAAGAAAATAGCACTTTTTATAGTTACTTTCGTGTTGGGAAAGTAGGTAAAGGTTTTGTCTAGGGCAAAAATGGTACACTCTCGAAATATAATTTAGATAAATATTATGATACTAAATTCAAAAATATTATAGTCGAATTAAGGTTAGGATCAAAAGTCATTAGATTTCACGTTGCAACCTTAAACTCAAGAGTCAGGATCAAGATTAGGAGTCGGTTCGAGGTGCAGTTAGGTTTGGGAGATCGTGAGTTCAACCCATGACCTGATTCCCGACTTTGAAACTAGGCTCGAGGGCTGAGAGTGAGAAATAATAAAGTTTAAATTCCAATAAATTATTACTATTATTTTGATAAATTATTTTAGACCAACTTTTACATATAGCAAATATAAAAATATGTTATAACTATAGTTTGTATAATTGCGTTCCATAGCAAAATTTATGTTTATCTATGGAGCTTTTGATTTGTATAATTTTCAACAAACATTCATTTTATACAAATTGAACTAAATTTATTTATACATTGTAATTTGTATAATAAAATCTGAATTTGTATATTATATGTGTGTAAGACGAAAATATATGTTTGTATTTGTATATACATTTTTCTCTCACTTTATACAAATACAAATACATTTTATACCGAACTGTATAAAATGACTTATTGTATACCGAAAATGGCTAATTGTATACCAAATCAGATGGAAAGAAAAGGAAATATTTGCTGCAAATTACAATTAAAATAAACTATGATTATAACATTTAATTTGAATAAATAATTTGTTATTTTATACGATTTTCCCATTATTTTATTAGAATAATTGAAAAAAAGTTCAGCTTTTACTAAGTTGATTTTAATTGAAATAATATTTCATGTAATAATGTTATTTATTTCATCTCTCAAACGAATTAAATAATACTAGTATTAAAATAAATTATGATTATAACATTTAATTTGAATAAATAATTTGTTATTTCATACGATTTTCCCATTATTTTATTAGAATAATAGAAAAAAAGTTCAGCTTTTACTAAGCTGATTTTAATTGGAATAATATTTCATGTAATAATATTATTTATTTCATCTCTCAAACGAATTAAATAATACTAGTATTAAAATAAACTATGATTATAACATTTAATTTGAATAAATAATTTGTTATTTCATACGATTATCCCATTATTTTATTGGAATAATTGATAAAAAGTTCAGCTTTTACTAAGCTGATTTTAATTGGAATAATATTTCATGTAATAATATTATTTATTTCATCTCTCAAACGAATTAAATAATACTACTATTAAAATAAATTATGATTATAACATTTAATTTGAATAAATAATTTGTTATTTCATACGATTACCATTATTTTATTAGAATAATTGAAAAAAAGTTCAGCTTTTACTAAGCTGATTTTAATTGGAATAATATTTCATGTAATAATATTATTTATTTCATCTCTCAAATGAATTAAATAATACTACTATTAAAATAAACTATGATTATAACATTTAATTTGAATAAATAATTTGTTATTTCATACGATTTTCCCATTATTTTATTAGAATAATTGAAAAAAGTTCAGCTTTTACTAAGCTGATTTTAATTGGAATAATATTTCATGTAATAATATTATTTATTTCATCTCTCAAATGAATTAACTAATACTACTATTAAAATAAACTATGATTATAACATTTAATTTGAATAAATAATTTGTTATTTCATACGATTTTCCCATTATTTTATTAGAATAATTGAAAAAAAGTTCAGCTTTTACTAAGCTGATTTTAATTGGAATAATATTTGATGTAATAATATTATTTATTTAATCTCTCAAACGAATTAAATAATACTACTATTAAAATAAACTATGATTATAACATTTAATTTGAATAAATAATTTGTTATTTTATACGATTTTCCCATTATTTTATTAGAATAATTGAAAAATGTTCATCTTTTACTAAGCTGATTTTAATTGGAATAATATTTCATGTAATAATATTATTTATTTCATCTCTCAAACGAATTAAATAATACTAGTATTAAAATAAATTATGATTATAACATTTAATTTGAATAAATAATTTGTTATTTCATACGATTTTCCCATTATTTTATTAGAATAATTGAAAAAAAGTTCAGCTTTTACTAAGCTGATTATAATTGGAATAATATTTCATGTAATAATATTATTTATTTCATCTCTCAAACGAATTAAATAATACTAGTATTAAAATAAACTATGATTATAACATTTAATTTGAATAAATAATTTGTTGTTTCATACGATTATCCCATTATTTTATTAGAATAATTGATAAAAAGTTCAGCTTTTACTAAGCTGATTTTAATTGGAATAATATTTCATGTAATAATATTATTTATTTCATCTCTCAAACGAATTAAATAATACTACTATTAAAATAAATTATGATTATAACATTTAATTTGAATAAATAATTTGTTATTTCATACGATTACCATTATTTTATTAGAATAATTGAAAAAAAGTTCAGCTTTTACTAAGTTGATTTTAATTGGAATAGTATTTCATGTAATAATATTATTTATTTCATCTCTCAAACGAATTAAATAATACTAATATTAAAATAAACTATGATTATAACATTTAATTTGAATAAATAATTTGTTATTTCATACGATTTTCCCATTATTTTATTAGAATAATTGAAAAAAGTTCAGCTTTTACTAAGCTGATTTTAATTGGAATAATATTTCATGTAATAATATTATTTATTTCATCTCTCAAACGAATTAAATAATACTAGTATTAAAATAAACTATGATTATAACATTTAATTTGAATAAATAATTTGTTATTTCATACGATTATCCCATTATTTTATTAGAATAATTGATAAAAAGTTCAGCGTTTACTAAGCTGATTTTAATTGGAATAAGATTTCATGTAATAATATTATTTATTTCATCTCTCAAACGAATTAAATAATACTAGTATACTACGTTGAGAACATGAACAAAAAATGTGACCACCAAAGTAGGGTTTCATTTTTTTTTTTAAAAAAAAGTGATTGTGATTTATCGTGTTAGTTGATGTATTATCTATTTATTTATTTTTATATTTGAATTCATAGTAGAGTATTTTTCAAAAATAATTTTTTTTATGTTTACGAAAAAGTGATAGAATCTATGTAAATTTATCTTTTTTTAATTATATTTATAAAATTTTATTAAATATATTATTATAAATTGTGAACGGATTGAATCAACCAATCAATTAATAAAAGAAGGAAAGTGCTAATTGAGAAAAAGCACTTGGACTATTAACTTTCGGCTATTGAGGGTCCGTTTGGTCGTGTTTTAAGCTGATTTGATTATTAATTTGATGAAAAATCAAGTTGATATAAAAATTAAAATATTAATAATTAGTTATTTTTTAATATAATTATTTCTTAAGGATTAAATAATTTATTTATATTGAGTATGATTTTGTTTTTGTTTTTAAAGTTAAAATCATAAATTTGGAATTAGATTTCTACTTTATGAGAATTTGAAATTGAAGTTAAAGTCTGTTCAAAATAATAATTTTTAGAGAGGCACTCCGATAAATTTTACTAGTACTTTTTTATATGATATTTATTTAAAATTTCAAATTTATATATTGCATGACTCATTTTTGAAGTCAATACTTTTAACCCCAAAAAATTATTGCCAAAAAGTTCACCTAATATATTTTTTTAACCAAGAAATATATTATTTTTTGAAAGAATTAGGTTCATGGCATTTATATTCTCCACTTGTTCTTGTCCTATAAAAGTAACTAAATTAACAATCTATTTTACTTTAAATATTCTTCTTGTAAATCCTTTAATTTACCAACACTACTTTAGATTGGAGCAATCAATTCCACTAACTAGTTCAAGAAGCATAATATGAGCATTTTTCAAGATTAATGTGGCATGATCGTAGATCGGGGTGTTAAATGATCGGGTTAAATTGAAATTGAAAGTATTAAAATGAATTAAAATAGAAATTGAGTTGAATCATAATCTGTCCGAATTTATGTTAAGCTCAAATGGGCTAAACATTAGATTGGATCATGACCTGTTCAATTTGACATGTTCAATCTCAATAATTTGAACATATTGTTATTTTCCTTTCATAACTATAATTTGAATTTCAACTCAATAAAAAACAGTTACTAATTGATAGATAAATCATATAATATATAAAATAAATATTAATTCATACTTTCAATATGAGAATATACATTACACCAATATAAAAAAAGAAGACACTCAAAACAGGTTGAAATTAGAGATTACATTGGACCATATTAAAGATTCTTGGACTAAAACTTGAATGAGTTGAGATTGACCCAATTCAAATTATCTTGAGCTATGTCCATAAAATTTTGAATGAGTTAGACGAGTTATATATATTTAGCCTCATTCTAACATTCCTAACCGTACTTGTATAGAGGTATGAAAAAAATTATTCTTAATACTTTTTATCGAAAAATCATATTATATATGCCCGTAATAGAAGTATGAAATTTTCTCGATGAAAATCATGAAAAAAAAATTTAAATAAGATTTTGTTTATCGAAAATACTTTTCGTAGAATATCAATTTGAAATAAAAAAACATTTTCGAAAATATAAGAACAATCACTTGGATTTTAGTTTTCGAGAAAATATATCCGAAAAAAAAACATTTTATTTTACTATTCAAAATCACAATATTCCCCTTTATAAGTTCGATTCGATGGAAATGTTTTTAACTTTTGCATTATAAGCAAAATTCTTTATAAGTTCGATTCGATGGAAATGTTTTTAACTTTTGCATTATAAGCAAAATTAATTTATGTCCATAACTTATATTCGATAAACGAAACCACTATAGTCATATTTAAACTTAACCCGAAAACAAGCTAAAAGCCCAATTGAAAACGGGTCAAGTTTATTATAAAAATGATGGCTGACATTTCTCTTATCTTTTTATCTTGAGGATTTTGCCATTGTGGCTCCATAATCCCCTCGGTGAGTTCATCTCTCTCCCCCTTTTCTGTAAATTCATTGTTTTTTTCTTGTACTATGTTTAATTGGGTGTTCAAAAATGTATTTAATTTTACCTGACTTGCAAATCTTGGTTTACTACTCTCTCCGTTTCAATTTGTTTGTGTAGTTTCGACTTTTGGCAAATAATGTAAGAAAGTAAAGAAATTTTGTGAATCTTGTGGGCTTAAAGTCAAACTAATGATATGTAGAATGTACCAAAATGTTCTTTAATGTGTAAAGTTAGAATTGAAGAGTTGCTATTGGAAATTGAAATGGAGGGGGTTAGTATTTATGCTTCACTGGGATTTGAACTTGAGACGTTATGGTTCTCAATCTCCTTTATTGACCGCTAGTAAGATTTTAGCTGACTACAATGTTGATTAACATACTAGTGTTTTATTTTGTTGTTGATATTGGTTTCCTTTGATTTCTCTTTGTTTGTGGTTTAAAGACTTGTCCTTTATGGTTAAATATGGTCCTTTTATGACCAATTGCTTGCGTAAGGACTTATTTGCGGAATATATTTTGGTGTAGAGTTTGCGAAATGCGTTTGTGGTGGAGGGTTGTTGATGTTTGGTGTAATTTTGGAAAAAAACAATGAGTGGAAGTAATGTGTGTTGATATGCAAGAGATATAGAATGGAGTAAAGATAGTTGTAATGAGGACTTAAGGTACTTTTATTGTTAGGAGGGTGTGTTTTGTATTTATTGAAGATTGATAATAAGCTCAGCAAATTGGCTTATATTTTGATAAAGTTGAGTATTAAGAAATGACAATATTATCTAAACAGTGGTTGGAGCGAGTGATAAGGAGAAAGAGCTGAAATCGTAGTAAAAGGAAATGACTTATCTCATAAGTGAGAGGAGTTATTTCCCCCTTTTGATGTAAACCTTTTTTTTTTCTTGGGAAATATGTTTAGGACCATTTTTATCACTGTTCTACTGTTCTAGTTATACCGAGCAGTGTTAAAGTCAGAGTCAGACCTTCTGTGGACTTAATATAAAAATATATTTTATCCATTTTGTGTTCGCGATGATCCGAGGAAATTTTAGATTGTCGATAAGATCCTTGGTAGTTGTTATGGTAATAGTTTTGTCCTCTTAGTAGTTCTATGCTCATATTTTTCACATTGTTAAATATCACTCCCTTTCCTTTAGGCCTCTCATCTCTGAGAGTAAGTGCCGCGAGAGGCTACTGAATTTCTTTGTTTTCTTTGCAGCGTAAAAATGGCAGTGAGTTTGAGTCTTGTTTCCTCATTCAAAGGACTCTCCTTATCTTCCAATTCTCTCCTCGGTGTTTCTCTTCCCATTGCCCCCAAGTTCTCCATTTCCTTCCCGTTGAAATCTCCATTGACAATTGAGTCTGCACACAAGAAAGGAACAGGTAGCACTAAGAACGGTCGAGATTCTCCTGGACAGAGGCTTGGTGTCAAGATTTATGGCGACCAAGTCGCCAAGCCCGGTTCTATAATCGTTCGTCAGCGCGGTACAAAGGTTTCAATTTTACTTCTTCTGGATCTCCTCTCTCTTTTTTATTTTTGCCTTAAACTCATATTTACTGTGGAAGTTCTGATAGTTCTTTTGATTAATTAATAGTGCTTGAAATGAATTTTGATGAACCCGCCCAAGTAGAGTGTAATTCCAGTTTTTTTGCTCAATGCCTCACAAACATACTAGGTCCTGGCATCTTGTCAATATCTCTGCTCCATTCTTCCAGCTTTCTGCATTTGGTTTGTATATTATTTGTTGGAAATATGTGAATTGTCTAAAGGGCGTTGGATTGAGTACAAAACAAGGTATTGGAAGGTTTTAAGGGGATACTTATCTTGTTGTCATTTGAAGTAACAGATTGCTATAAGGTTTAAAGTTCTGAGCTCTTGTATCGTGAAGACATAGTTGGAAGTTTTCTCAAAATACTGCACACTTGTATATAAGTCCGACTTGAGTTCTTTTTCTTTACCGGAAGTGTGAGTTTCTTACAGTATGAAGCTTGTTCTGAGCGGGATAATTAGCTATGAGTTCATGTAGTTTCTATCAGTTAGATAGTAAAGGAATTTATGCCAGAGGTTGGTATTAGTTTTACTTTTTCGGCTCTTATATGATCCTGTTATCGTCTGTTTGTTTGCTCTAAGAGTAGTTTGAAAGTTGCATTCTCCGTTTAGCATTGCCATATATTCTGTTTCCTAATCGTTCTCTTGGTGATATTTCCAGTTCCACCCAGGAAAGAATGTTGGACTTGGCAAAGATCACACAATATTTTCTTTGATTGATGGACTAGTCAAATTTGAAAAGTTTGGACCTGACAGGAAAAAGGTTGATTTCTTTAGCTTACAGCTTGTAGATATGTGGTACACGAGTGTTATTAACGTATACTGAATGTGCAGATAAGTGTTTATCCACGCGAGGTGCAACCTGAAAACCCCAACAGCTATAGAAACCGAAAGAGAGAGTCCTTCAGATTACAACGTGAACGTAGAAAGGCACGAAGAGAAGGTGTCATCCCCGAGCCTCAGTTGATAGTTGCCTCTGCTGCTGAATCGTCCGAGGATAATCCCACCACCACTTGCTGATAATGGTCTTTCGATTTTTTAAACATTCTGTTGTCGTTTTGGTTATTGCTAGTAGTTACTTCAGAACACATATGCAGGCACATTTTCTAAACTGTGTGTCTGCCATTGTTGTCTTTTGTTTGTAAATTGTGTTACAGAAAACATGAATCTTTGTCACAGTTTGTATGAGTACAGAATGAAATGTATGGTTCGGAAGATGAACCTTGGCACAATAGCACAACCAAAAGAGTTCGAGTTTCATTGAGCTTAAGTGTTTTCAATTGGAAAAATTATATGTAAAATGGTCTAAGTGACAATTCGAGCCAAATATAAAGACCGTAGTAAGAGAAATCTTCTAATTTGAAAAAACTTGAAGGTTTCATGATCAAATTTAAATTATTTAACTCTCTAAATTTGAATCGTGCTATATGAATTGGAACAATGGGACTATATTTAAAAGTAAAATGAGTAGCATTAAGGGTTCATTTGATATGAGAAGGAATATTAATTTATCATAAGTTATCTCATTATACAAGATTATCTTATATTACATTGATTATCTTATCCCTCGTACCAAACGAGCTCCAAGTGATTTGTGAGAGTGATGACAAGTAAGCATAACTATACTTAACCTTTTAATGGTCGTTTGGTTGAGAACAAGTTATTTCACTATGTATATCAGATTCATCACTATAATGAAAATAGTGATTTAAATAATCCAAAAACTATCCAATACCTCATACTAAAGTTAGATTTAAATAATCCCATATTTTATCACGAATTTATTATACGTTAGCCCTCACACCAAACGATTCCAAAAACAAATTATTCAAAATGAAAAAAAAAAATAGAAAAGAAAAAAAATAATATTTTGAGATCCGACCCGGAAACCGACTTGAACCCGAAAATGCTACAAAACAAAATTGTGGCAGCCATTCATTTTCTAGAGGATTTTGCGATTCTGGTTGTTCTTCATCAGGTGAGTTCATCTATCTCTTTCTCATATTATAAATTTAGTTCTAATATGTGTTTTTCGAGAGTGTAAACCGTACTAGGCAAGTCCTGTGAACGAGCCTGAGTTAGGGGTTTCGAACGTGAAGCTCAATCTAAGCTACCCCGAAGGGTTTGAACCTAAAACCTTATGATTTTCAATTCTATTGACTGGAAAAGTTTTAGCTGACTGTAATTTTGATGAACACACTAGAGTCTATATTGTCATTGATATTGATTTTTTTCTGATTTATCTTTGTTTATGGTTTAAAGATTTGTCCTTTTTGATTAAATCATGGTTCTTTTATCACCAATTGTTTGTGTAAGCCCTTGTTTATGGAATCTATTTTGAGGTAGAGTTTGTGAATGAGACTATGGAGGAGGGTCGATGATGTTAGGCGTAATCTTGAAAAGAAGAGTGAATTTGATGTGTATTGCTAGGAGCAAGAGATAGTTGTAATGAGGACTAAAGGTGTGTTTTCCGTTTAGGTGTGTTAGGCATGAAGGAAAATGTTTTTCGGAAGAATAAGTTGTGAGTATTATATGTGAGCATTGGTTGGAGCTAGCGGAAGAAGTGGTAAAATCTGCGTACACTCTACTCTCCCCAGACCCCATTTAGCGGGATTTCACTGGGTATGTTGTTGTTGTTGTTGGTAGGAGCTAGCGATATGGAGTAAGAATTGAAATAGTAGTTAAAGGACATGACTTATGGGATAAGTGAGGAGAAGTCATTTTCGTCTTTTGATGGAAAATATTTTCAGTAACCAAACACCAAAAAATAACTTCTGATATTTGAAGTAAACTAATTTAACATGTATTCGTAGAAAATGATTCTAGTCACAGACTGAACAGTGTCAAAATCACAATCAGACTTTTCTGGACTTACTATCAAAAATGTATTTTTCCGATTTGTATTGGTGATGATATGAGTAAATTTTGGATTGGTTATAAGATTCTTGTTTTTTTTTATGTTAACAGTTAGTTCTATGGTCATCTTTTTTCCCCATTTTATACTTGGTACAGTTTGGCATATCCTTATACGGTGAAATAGAAATGCGCCTTAGTCTTGAATTCCTTTAAGATCTCTTGCCATTCATCTTGTTACCTTTCTTTAAACTTCCAAGATATTTTCAGGCTGTTATTGATACTGTGCTATCGTCACATTGGGTTCTACAACTGTCTTAATTTTGTATACTTGCGTTGTGCCCGAGTTTGTACCTTTTTTTACTAGTAAAAGTTACATAAGCTTTTTCATTCCATGGGCAAATGCTAAGAGGGTAACCTAAAGCCATCTCTATATGGAACGTACTAATAAAATAAAAGAAGGTACTGGACTGGAAATTTAATAGCAATAGACGTTTGAATTAGGAAAAATGATTCAATTGTAGAATTTGTTGGTGTAAGAAGCTAATTGTAGCTGACATCTTCCGAACCTGTACTGATGGTAGCTCTAATCAGCAGGTTGGTTGAACTGCTCTTGAGTCCTAAAGTCATTTGTACCTATTTATGTTTGATGCATATTTTAGTTTGTATTTAGATTGAGAGGGACAGAATAATGCAGTCACTGGTAGCCATATCAGCCATTGCTTATCAAGTTGTTATGCCTTTTCGATCTTTTGGCATTCTATTTGTAGAATTATTTGCCATCTGCCGTGTCCGAGCTTTGGTAGATAAGAGTTACATAATACTTGTTGCCGGTGGGTTCTTGATTTTAGTACACTACAACGACTGGTTTCGGGATAGATATCTAATTTACACATATTAAGGGAATTTCTTAACATAATTACAAAGTTTGGGCCAAACCTCTACTGGATTCTGTGAACCTGTAGCTTGTGGTGTAGATCCGCCCCGGGGGAGAAAACTGTTGAATGAAAATTTGTTAGTAAATTTACTCCAAAGCAAGAATAAAAATGGAAAACTCTTAACAATTTCTCTGAATTATGAATCTAGTGCCTGTTGGCTGCAAAGTGACTCGGAATTTAGGGAATGATACTTACGAGAACCATAAGACCGGCAAGCTATTCAAGATGATATTTGGAAGCCTATCTTGCTCTTAGTGTTATATAATAGGTCTGTTAGATCAGGTTCTGTATATGCTTGATCAAGTTATTCTCAGAAGTCATTACACACAGCCAGTAGAAAAATGCTGATTGCTGAAAGTGAAATAGAGCGAGTGTTGCTGCACGGGCAATGAATCATATTGGTGCCCATGAAGCTTGGACTCTCCGAAAATGCTGTCGCACTCTTGTTGAATCCTCCAAAAATGCTACTTTTGGAAGATCCAACTCTCATTTGTTGACATCTTGAAGAGTCGGAGCAACTTAGACTGGTCCAATCATCCTACTTATAGACATCTATGTTGATTATCTCACACTCTTGCTCTGAACTTCAAGCATTTCTATCCTTGAAGCCTTTGATTTGTTGCGTTGAGAAAAAAGAAAGTTGATATTGACCATATGCTACCAAGATGTTCTTACTTTCTATACTGCTCCTGAAAGTATTGACACAGCTCCTTCTTCCGCGTGTTTATTGTTCATTTTATCTTCAGCTTCATTGAGATGCTTTATTCTTCTTCTATTTGTGGTTTAGTGTTTGTTAAACTTCAGCATATCCCTTTTCGTCTCACCACATTCTCTTGTTTGTGTCAGTTTCTTGAAGTTGACGGGTGATGGGAAATAGGCCAGCAACGCCGGAGAGAGATGAGGTTCTTTTGAAGATCGTGCCTCCTCTAGATCAAGCATACGTTAGATGGCTTGCTCGTGACCTCGAGAGAATTCATGGCTTCACTCCAAGAAACCCTCGTGCTGTAAGGCCACCCGATCATTACATAGAATACATGCGTCTACAGGGATGGTTGGATGTCAGCTTAGATGACCCCGACCTTGCTCGTCTACTTAAATAATGAAGTAAATCAACTGCAATACTCTTAAGAACATGTATAAACTTCAAATTGATGTTTAGTTTTCTGTACTGGGACATTGAAATTCAGATCCTGTGTATGATTTATGAAATGGAAATCTTGTCAAATATCACTTGTTTGCTTGAGCTATGTGACTTTATTAGTATGAGTTTGCAATTATTTTCCCCTAGAGGGTCGCGGCAATCATATCGGATCACTCTACCCTTAATCATAACTCTCGTGTTCGAGCCATGAAATAGAAAAAACTTGTAGAAAATGCTCCCCATTCTAATAACCTTTCAGCTGCCCAAATGCATAGTAGTTTGGGGTCTTCGTAAACAACCTTATCTTGTATCTCCACGAGATAAAAGATAAACTTTGGGTATACTTTACTCTCCACTAGGTTTCAATGATAATCAAACTAACGGAATGAATAGTGATTGATAATAGATATTTGCAAATCGATAAGCCGAATCGAACCACATCCCTAATCCAATAGACCCTTAATATTATTTTTATAACAACACAAATATTGTTATTTGTTTAACATAATACGTCTCAAAAGTTATATGACTATATAAGTACTATCATGTTCTACACTAACTAATATACATCGTAGATAGCTAGATATGATTATTACTTTGCGAGTAATTTTTCTTTAACCGATTGATTAAACATATTAAAATTTCTATCAATAATTTTTTTGGAGCCCATAGAATTCAATTTGACATGTGAAAATGGAGGGCGCAAACTAAATCCAAACTTTATCATTAAACTATAATTGCATAATCATATTTTTAAAAAAAAACATAGTACTAAAGTACAATTTATTTAATTTGATTAATTAATTTTTATACTATATAGTATTTTTTTATTTACAAATAACTGCAAATTCCCTCCACCTATATATCCGAACCAAATTCCCTCTCTTTCTTCTTCTTGTTCTTCCCTTTCTCTCTCTTCCCGCTATTTTTTTTTTCCCTTTTCCCAATTTCAGATCTCATCTTCTTCATCTTTTTCCACTCAATTCTCCTTTTTTTCAATCAATTCTCACTTTTTTGCCAAACCCCATATGCCTAAAACTTCAAGAATCGAAAAGGGTTTTCAATTTTATCAATTTTATCTCTTGTTTTGTCACTGAAAACAAAAAAGATCGATTTTTTTGGGAATTTTGGGAGTTTTTAGCAGGTGGGATTGTTTAAGAACGAAGGTTTTAGCAGATCATGAAACCCCAACAGCAGCAGCAGCAGCAACAATCTTTGAAGCGTCAGCTTCAGTTTTCGTCGATTAAACCGGTGTTTGGTGACTACCACCGGTTTTCCACAGAACCAGTTGAGTGTTCCCCTCAAGAACCCCCTGGAATTGTTGTGAAGACTCCGGTGAGTTTTTTTTTTTTTACTGTTATTTAGTGACTTACTGATGTAATATAGGTGTGTGGTGTAAATTGAACAGTGTTGTGTAAAATTTGCTGTTGGATTTTGGGTATTTATGGTGAAAATTGCTGGTTAAGATGTTCGACTGGAAAATTTGAGGTTTTGTGTTGTTTAAGTGAAGCTTTGAGGTGGGTTTGACTTGAATTGTAGTTTTATTGTTAAGGCTCTAGTGAGCTCTCCAATTTGTGTAATGCTATGCTGTGTATCTTTCTGTGATGTAGTTTGCTTTATTGTTGAATGATAGTGGTAGAAATGGATCAAGGAACTGGTTGTGTTAAATGCTGTTGAATTTTGGATATCGAGACTAGTGAGCTTTCTTTGTGATGCTTTAGTGCCGTACTGATGCAATAAGGTGTGTTTATGGGATAAATGAACAGTTTTATGTATAATCTGTTGTTGGCGTCTGGATATTAAATGGTGAAAGATGCTTTGTTGATTGTTGGTTAAGATTTTCGACTGGAAAAATTGAGGTTTTATGCTGTTTAAGTGAAGTTTTGAGGTGGGTTTGACTGGAATCTTGCTTTACAATTCAGGCTCTTGTAAGTTCTTCATTTTTCCTTAACGCTATGCGCCAGTGGTATAAAATGGATCAAGGAATGGTTGTGTTAAATGTGCTGTTGAATTTTGGATATATAGTGGTCATAGTAGCTTTATTGAGCTCAATTTGTTTCTCCAATTGGAAAAGCATTTGAGAAATGTTTCAAAGGGACTATGCGTAAGTATCTGAGAAATGTTTCAGATGTAGCACACTATTTACTAGGTTTTATAGGACATATTCTTTATGATATGAGTTTCGAGAACCTTCATCTAGTGGAAGATTTGGAAGTATTTAACTACTACCAAACTCAAGGAAGACTAATTTATCGGGCATATTCTCTAATTCAATTTTCTCTTTCCTTTTATTGGTTTTGGGGAATGTTTATACCAATGAACTCATGGTCTTATTAACATCATCGCACTGAGCAGCTGTTTGATGGTTGTTCATCTGTTTTTTCCATAACAATACATCCGTCTTCAGCTATCCAAACTATGAACTGTTCGTATGACCATCAGTAAGGAATTTTTGTCTAAGTAGGATTAACCCAATAAATAAGTGTTGTATGACTAATTTTCACTTATTATTCGAAGTGTTGAGAGTATGTGATTAATTTGCCATTGTTCATGCTAAAATGAAAATTGCACTTAGCCGATGCTGATTTAAAGGAGATGCATGCGGTGGACAAGTTCACATTTATATATCAATTTCATTTTCAGACATAATTTAGGTTAAATCTTCAAAATATAATTTGCTGATAGCGCTTGGGTACTCAATTGTCTTTTTCAGCCACTGAAGCGGAAGAGTGCGGCAGCAAATTATGGACAGGTCATTGGTGACCGGAATCCAGCTTCTGGATATGCTAATGTCAACAGTCATTTACAGACGACACCAGTATCTGGAAAAGATGCACAGAAAGTTCCTAGGACTTCAAAGGCCAGATCTGCTTCTCAAGCTGTTACCTCCAATGTTGGTGAGGATTTTTGAGAAAAATGTTTCATTCAAAATGTTAAATGTACTTCATTTACTTTCAATGGAGCATTAGTATAGCAATCTTACTTTGGCAAGCCAGTAAATTGTAGATTATCTGCTGCTGCTTCTTTTCCTCCCCCCCTCTCCCTCTCTCTCTCGATCCTTATCTTTGTAGTTCACTTTTTCTGAGACCAACCTTATTTATACAAGCAGAGAATTATTAGTTCTAACTTTTGGTTATTGAATTTACAGGATCCCCTTCAGGCAATAATGTTACTCCAGTTGGTCCTTGTCGATATGATAGCTCCCTGGGTAAATTAAAACTTTGAAGACATAATTATTGATTTGTCCTTCAATCTATTTTTCTCAAATGTCTGAGTTGTTCTAAAGTGTTACATCTTTGTGGTTTATTGGATACTTCTCCGGCAATTACCTGTTAAATGGAAGAGCTATATAGTAAACTAGTACTTATAACAGCATCTCTTGATTCCCATTCAGGTCTTCTAACGAAGAAGTTCATCAATCTAATCAAACATGCAGAAGACGGTATGCTTGATCTAAATAAAGCTGCTGATACATTAGAGGTGAAGTTCAATTTATTCAAACAATGCAGAAGACAGTATTCTTGAATCTTGATGCTGTGCTTGATGAGGTCTTACCAGTTTAGGTGGTTATTTCTTATAACAGGTGCAGAAAAGGCGTATATATGACATCACAAATGTCCTTGAAGGCATTGGGCTGATAGAAAAGAAACTCAAGAACAGGATCCAGTGGAAGTATGGGCGGAGATACTCATCCAATTTGAATAAATTGCTCAGTTGTTTATCATCAATATTTATAATGTGATTCGAGATAATTCAGAGAAAAAATAAGTTAAAATATGATTTTAAACATTATTATGTAGGGGTCAAGGTGTCTCGAAACCAGGAGAAGCTAACGAGAGTGTTGCAAATTTACAGGTAAGGACCATTACTCCAACGCCAGTTGTATTTGTTTTTTAGTTTACACAGTTGTCCTCTAAAAGTGAAGTAACTTGAGCAAAAGGGGCTCGTACTGATGAAAAGATCCTCTATTCTCTTGAAAAATGTGTGGGATTTTTTCCCACAAAATAACAGTTTTAAGCATGCCAATGCTCTTAATTTTAGCATGTGCCTCCTCTGCTGAAGGCTGCTATTAACATTGACCTGCTAGTATCAGTTTTAATGGTATTTTCTTATCGGGAGTTTGCACTCTTGCAGGCAGACGTGGAAAAGTTGACGATTGAAGAGCATAGATTAGATGACCAGATAAGGTAGCTTCTTAACTTGTAATGAAAAATCCAACAGTGCTTTGCTTCATCTCTGACCTTAGATTGTGTTATTGTTGGCTTCTTTCAGAGAAATGCAGGATAATTTAAGGGACCTGAGTGAAGATGAAAATAATCAAAGGTAGCATCTTTGGCTTAAATATGAAAAACATTCTGCTCATGCGATTTCTGATGGGTTTAGCTGCTCACCATTTTCTTCTTCATTCTTAAATACTGATATCCTGAAAAATTCTTTTCAAAGATGGCTTTTCGTCACTGAAGATGATATCAAGAGCTTACCTTGTTTCCAGGTAATATTTTTACCTTCCTTCCAATTTTTCCATTCCCTTTATTTCTAAATGCAACCTTCAATAACTGACCGCTTAGTCTAAAAATTGATTGGTTCGATCAGAATGAAACATTGATAGCAATTAAAGCTCCACATGGCACCACTTTAGAAGTCCCAGACCCTGACGAGGTAACCTATATCTCCTTATTACAGAAAAAATATTGTTCCATTTCTTGCCCTTTCACTTCCACACATCTTAGCATGTCCTTCTTGCTTCTAATAGGCTGTTGATTATCCACAAAGGAGATACAGAATAGTGTTACGGAGCACCATGGGCCCCATTGATGTTTACCTAGTCAGGTATTTTGCTGCTTCTTAGCACAAAATGAATCCGGGGTTGAGAGAAGGGGATGGGTGTTTATAATCTTTATTACATTGTATGGGGTATAATGGATATATTTCTATCTTTGAAATAGAGTTTTTGTGTTTTATTTAGTCAATTTGAGGAGAAGTTTGAGGAGGTAAATGCTGTTGAGGCACCCCCAAGTGTGCCTTCAACGTCTGGTCTGAATGAGAATGCAACTCCAACATTGGCTACTGAGGAGAATGAAGAAGTTGATATTGGCATGGAGGGAAAAGAAAATCAGAATGTGCGCTCAGAAGTTGGTACTTCACAGGACTTTATGACTGGAATCATGAAGATTGTTCCAGATGTTGATGTAAGTTACTGTTTACGAGCATTGCATTAACCTCTCGTTACAAGCATTACATTAACTGTTCATGGGCATTACATATTTGCAATGCTGTTGAATGCCGGGCAAAAGTAAGAAAGTACGACCCATAAAGCATTTGCATTTTGCCATTTGTTTCAGACACGATCTTATTTATTATGATTAAATTTAGGATTTGAATAACTATGGTTTTCAGTTTCTAATTATTTTCAATCTTTCAGAACGAAGCAGATTACTGGCTTTTGTCAGATGCAGATGTTAGCATCACTGACATGTGGAGGACAGAATGTATCCTTCTGAATTCTGTTTTCTGTTATTATCAAAAAAGGATTTAACTTTATATATATATATATTGATTCTAACACTATCGATGTATTATGGATGGTTACATGTAGTTACCTTTTTAAGCTACCTGTTTCGTGCATAGAAGTTGAACTTTTATTGACATTACTTCTCTGAATGTAACATCCATAACTCGCAAATAGCTGCTATTGACTGGAACGAGTTGGATGTAATTCAAGAAGATTATTCCATCGCTAATGTCAGTACCCCAAGAGCTCAAACTCCGCCACCTGCTACAACTGAAGTACCTTCTGCAGCTAATACTTCCGGGTGCTAAATGGTATTTGCTGGTGCTTGTGTGGATGCTGTCGTTTAGTTTTCTGAAAGATGAATGGTCACTCCATTTGCACGATGATGCTTATATTATTGGTTGAACAAAAGCTTCTACATTAGATTCAATCCCCTGTACATCCATTTGAACTCTATAAAGGAAAGAACAAGTGCATCCAGGGCTGTTGCATTTGAGGCTCAAGATATTGCAAGACTCGAGCCGATTGTTCATTGTACAGTTTAGATATACTTAGATTGCACTTGTAATAGCAACAGCTAGTAGGTTAAGCTGTCGATATCTTGCCTCGTGTATTGTCTAACTCATTGCTATCAATGATCTTAGCTCTAACAATATAATTAGGATGATGATTTAGCCTAGATTATTCTCATACTTTGGAAAAGTTTTATTTAGTTGCTGCAGTTCTTTTTACATTTATATGTGTCTGGAGTTCACTTTTCTGCTATTCAAGTTCTCGAATTGCATCTATTGAGAAAGGGTGGACTTGGAGCAATAGTAAAACATTGAGTCGTGAAATCAATCATTGATGCTTGCTTTTATCTTACTGCGTACACTACACCCCCCTTGGGGTGCAGAACTTTACCAATCCTAGCACAAACGTGAGATACTTTGTGGACTGAGGCTAAATTGAGAAGAACGATAGAACATCGATGAAAACCTGTATTTCACTGAGTTAAATCTTGCACTTATCAAGTGTTGTTATACTTGTCTATAACAATCAAATACCAGTAAGATAATAACCTGTAGTATTTACTAAACATATATATTACATCTGCAGCTAAATTGTGTTCAAAATCAACCTAGTTTTACTTCTCTTTATCAACTTTCTTTCCAATCCAATTAGCAACAATTGGTGTTAAAGCAACAGTAGGGGGAAATCTAATTGGTGATGCAGCTTTGTGAGCAGCATAAGCCAATGCAAAAGTTCCCACTTTTTCACCAGTCTCATCAGTAGAAATTCCAACCTGCAAAATATATATGAGTTTCTATTAGATAAAATATTGGAGTGAGATGAGTTTAAATGGAGCAATATGGACGACGAGAACTCATACTAGCTGATCCTAACTTGTCTGAGATTGAGACGTAGTTATAACAGTTGTAACATGCTAACCTATGCTTCACATGCATCTCCTCATCAATATACAACAAATTACTCAACTAGGAACTTTTCTCTCAGAAAGTCACGCAACTTTTATTTTTTAATTAAAATTTCCATAGTTGAGTGACTTTTGGAATGAAAATCACAGTTCAGACTCATAGTTGAGTGACTTTTGAGTTAAAAAAACAAAGTTGAGTGACTTTCTGACAGGGGCGGCTCAACGTAATTGGGGGCCTAAAGCGAAATTTCAATTCGCAGCCTAAAATATAAATAACTTTTATATATGTTTTTATTCAAAATTTATTTTTCTTACACTATTTAGATGAAAACTATCGGTGTATAATATTTTTTTCCAGTTATTAATTTTAGGTAAGATTTAATCAACTCAACATTAAAAAAAAGTCATTTCAGTGAGGCAATTATTCCATATATTGTTAACATAATGCTATAAGTAATAAATTGACAAATATTAAATAAAGATAAGAGTTAGAATCATAGAATTCGACTCAAGAAGTTGATGACTTGATATACCTCATTTTAATATGTTTATAGTAATACTTCAAACTAAAATTTAAAAAGAAATAAAAAAGAATTTATAATTTACTTTTTTAAATACTTTTCACTATTAATTCTTATTTTTTACAAAGTACAAAAGAAGTTAAAGAGGATAAAATAATATATTTTTAAATTTTTTTACTTTTTATCATAAATAACCAATTTTTTCTATAATTTTTTTAACACATAATTTATTCTTGACAAAAATTTGAGGCCTCCGAAATTTGGGGCCCCAAAAAGGCAAAGGACTTATTTTCAATGCCTTAGAGCCGGCCCTGCTTTCTGAGAGAAAAGTTCAAAGTTGAGTGATCATTTGAGATATTATCTCAATTTTCATCGACTGCCAGACTATATTACTCGGACTCTTCAAAACCTTGTTGCTATCTTTAAAAAATGCACTACTTTTGGGAATCCAACACGCACACGACAACAATTTAGAAGAGTCAAAGCAGCATAGACAACCATGCCACACCATAAAGGTGCAACAATACATTCTTTTGGAGGATCCGACATGAACCAGACAACATTTTCAAAGAATCCGAGCAACATAGCTGCCAAGCCACACACCTTTAAGGTGCAAGAACACATTATATATCTTTTTGTGTTGGAAAAAGTGTACCTTTTGTAGCAAGGATTGAACATCAACACCAGAATTGATGAGAGCATAACAAAGACCAAATGATATCAATGAGAGAGTAATGGAAGTTGCTAAATAAGCACCTCCATATTTAGCCAAAAGCTCTTTTGCTTGATCCCCTTTTGATTTCTTATCCTTGTTCTCTTCATCTCCATCCTCTTTTGAGCTAAATATCTGAAATCATTTAATATATTAAAAAAAAGATAATCTTTTCTATGTGTTACTTGAGCCGATCGTGTATCGAAAACAGTCTCTCCACCTCCACGAGGTTGTGTTAAGGTCTGCATATGTTCTACTATCTCCAAACCCCCACCTTATGAGTTTATACTCGATATATTGTTGTATGTAAAAGATGATATTTTCTATGCGTTACTAGAGCCAATGATCTTTCGAAAACTGTCTCTCTACCACCACAAGATAGGAGTAAGGTCTGTATACGTTCTACTCTCTCTAAACCCCACCTTATGAGATTATACTCGATATATTATTGTTTGTAAAAGATGATATTTTCTATGTTACTAGAGTCGATGATCTTTCGAAAACTGTCTCTCTACCTCCACAAGATAGGACTAAGGTCTGTATACGTTCTACTCTCTTCAAACCCCACCTTATGAAATTATACTCGATATATTATTGTTTCTATGCGTTACTAGAGCCGATGATCTTTCGAAAACTGTCAGTCTACCTCCACAAGATAGGGTTAAAGTCTGTCTACGTTCTACTCTCTCCAAACTTCACTTTATAAGATTATACTCGATATATTGTTGTTTGTATAAGATAATCTTTTGTGGGGTTTTCTTGGACAGGGTAAAAAAACTTATTCGCGGTCAATTGTTTATATCAAAGCAATAAATGTATAATATGCATTTGTACACTTAATCAACCACAATTAATTAACATATTTTTCCACCTCCACAATTAATTAACATATTTTTCCACCTCTTTGTTTCACATAACCATAGTAATTTTATTTGATCAATTCTACTAGGACAATTGTTTTTCAAACATTATACCCACAATTTATTAACATCGAGCTAATATGTCATTTTTAAAAATAAAAATAAAAAGTATTTGACATCTTATCAATTAATATAAACTCGTATCGAGTCAAAATTTAACAAGTAAATCGAAACGGAAGAGTACCTTCCATAGCCCAGCTTCTAAACCAAATTTCTTTGTAATTTCCTCAGCAGATTTAACTTCTTCTGTTGTTTTCTCCTTCAATGCTCTAATTTTAAACTTTTTATTGGAAATTGAGGTACCTGAATTTAGTGCCTTGTTTGGTTTTCTTAAATTTGGAAAAACAGGACATAAACAACAAAGAGCAATTTTACTGTACTGAGAAGAAATTTGTAAAGCAGAAGCCATATTTTTTTTGAGTTTATCCAAACGTGGCGTTAGTTCTCTTCTTCTTTGAGGAGTGGACTCAAATGGAGAATTAAACAAACAAAAATAAATAAATAAATAAATCAGATGGAGAAAAGGACAAGTTTCATTATTTTTGGCCTTCTTTTTGTTTTATTTTAACAAATGAAAATGTAGATATTTTCTGTAGTCCATACTATTGGGCTTTCTACTTTTTTTTTGGGCCTAGTCTAATCATACATTTTTGGATTTTTAAAAAAAAAAAATTGATTCGATGTTTGGTACTTATGTGGAAGTCTGACTAAAATCCGAAGTTACGCCGAATTGGTATACAAGAAAATTCGAACTCGAGATCTATGGTTAAGGATGAAGATGTATTTATCACTCCATGACAATCTTTGTTGGTCCAATCATATACTAAAAATTAAGAAAATATTTAATTGTATTTATGATAAATAGTTATGATTTTAAAAGATTATGAACAATAGCTATGGTTTGGGTTATGTAGTAAATACACAATATACATGTGTGTCGTTGAGGAACCATTTTCAGTTGATAGAATTGATATATGATGTTAAAGTATAACTCATTCGCCGATACGAATGATATTTAACTGATATAATAGATATAGCTATGTTTTGTAAATATACAAATTCTAATTACGTTAGGATCCACACAAGGAAAACACTTGATATTTGTTGGTTAGTAGAGGCATTCTGTCATTCCTCATAGGGAAATAGGTCCCTCGACTGATTTTATCATAAAGGTCAATGATACGCGATAATTATTTCCTTTCTCGCTAATACTAATAACCCTCTAAACTATAATTATTTATTTTAAAAAAATCAGATAATTTGATGGAATGATCTGTTTTCGAGTTTGCTATGAGTTTTTAGCTTCCATTTAAAAAGTAATTGAGAAATAATCACACCTTTTTTATTTTGAACTTATAAATATTTAAACTTTATGAATAGTAAGTGATAAATTCATTATTATAACTTACAACTCAATTTAAATAATTTATTTTTCATAATTGTTGGACCTGATAATTTGAATTGTATTTTTTCCTTTTAATGAATATCAAACATTGCTTAGTAATGAAGGGAACTACATTTTGCTATTTTCTTGAAGTGGAAAATTTAGTGACTAAATTACTCTAATATAATTTATTGTTTTCCCTTTTTATTTTATAAAAATTAAATGACTAAATTGATTGCAATTTGGAAGACAACTTAGCTCTTAATTGATGCATTACTTGAAATTGAAAATGAAAACTAATCTAAAAATTTCCTTAAACAGAAGTAAATTAACTACTCCCTCCGTTCGGTATTATTTGTCATGATTTCTATTTTTAGAGTCAAACTATAAAAACTTTTACTAACATTTTAAGATGTATTTTTTCATCATATTAATATATAAAAAATTATAATTTATAGTACTTTTCATATAGTTTTAGAATATCTAATTTTTTGTTTAAATTATCGAATTAATTTTTTAACTTTCGATAAGCGCAACATGACAACAATTCCAGACGGAAGGAGTATAAAGAAAGAAACAAATCTTGAAAATATACCAAAGTTTGTAGTGCAATAGCAAGTACTCTTCAATTTTTAATTAGAGATCTCGATCGAGCTTGAATGGTGAGTATGGAGTCAGTCATCTTTATTAGAAGCGTTTTATCTTTTAAAGTAAAACTTTTCGACGCGAATTCAAATTAATCGAATCTTAAAATAAATGTTCAATATCAAGTGAAAAGAAATGACATTGAAAATATAATTGTTGTTCCTTGTAGCAAAATTTTGGTAATAGGTTAAGATCATTCACCAACTAATTAATGATATATGAACATGAAAATGTAGGAAAATGTTTTTTTTTTTGAAAAAAAAAAGAAAAAAAGTCATGTTTATAAGTAATTACAAAAATATTATTTCAAGAGCAACTATATATAATAGAATAAAATACTGTAAGGATGGAATAAGATGAAGTGAAAATTCGGAGATAGCAAAAGTGCGATGAGATTAAGTGAGAGTACGAGGACAGCAAAGCGAAACAAGACACTAAACTTAAAAAGTCACTTATCGAAAAAAAATTCACAATTTCAATTATGTAAATCATTTTTCTTATTTTTAAAAAACTTATTTTTTTGTTTTTATAAAGATCCAATATAATTTGACAAACAGAACATTAAAAAAATAATATTAGAAAGCATTTTTAAAAAATATTTCCCCTCACCAAACACTCCCCTATTCTCATTATATATATATATATATATATATATATATATATATTCCTATAAAAAATGCACATTTCGATAGAATAATAAAAAGATCTATCAGTGGGCTCTTCAAATCAATGTATTACTTGTAATTTACTTCACTCTTTCATATTTTTTATTTTATATGTGACGTTTATCGATTACATTTTGATTATATCTTTTTTTTAAAAAAAATCAATTTTAAATAGTTTAAGGACACAATAGATTATTCTTTTTTTAATTTTATTTTGAAGTAATTATACATTGAAAGTTTCTTTTTCTTGAGTTACTTGACTAATTAACTAAAGGATATTTTTAAGCTAGTTAACTAATAACAAGACTTATATTTTATCAAAAAATATAACCAAAAATAAAATTGACCTATTTCAAATTGTTCAAATAGTCTTTAGCCCTTTTCCTAGTTCACAAATAACCACATTTTAATCCATACAATAAAAAAATAATCAATCATTGTCTTTAAATTTTATACTAATATCAAAATTTCAAAATTTTAAATATTGGATAGTTGAAACTTGCGTGTGTATAATCAAATACCATTCACATGTTCAACCTTCAAAAAAATTTGTGTGTTTACACATATATGTGGCAAAAATATACTATATAATTAATATAAGCTTTCAGCGTTAACTCGTTCAAAATTTTAAAGTTATCTTTTTCTTAAAATCAAATGTATATCAAAATCAACTTTATTTCATATAAGATATATTCTATTTTTTTCACCTTTATTTTTAAAAATTATATCAAAATAAGATATTATCATAAGCACTTTAATATTTATTGAGAGTATAAATAAATAAGCTTAGCTAAATATGTATTTTCCATCTTACCTTTAAAGAGTCAACTACCTAGCTCTACACAATTATTATACACGTCTATCTTCCTTGTTATCTACGGCAAATTAATTGGATAATCTAATTTTTTTTAAAAAAATTTGACACAAATTTATCAAAGTTAATTTATAGTAGATTTAATTTAATTATAATAAAAATTATTTTAGTAAATATATTTTGTCGGAATAACCTCTTCTTTTTAAAGTTGAGAATTTATCCAAAATAAAATATAAAAAAGTGATGCGTTTAAAGGAGAATATAAATAACAACAAATAATACGATAATTAAAAAATATCAGATAATATTAAAGTTCTTGAAAATTCAAACATATTTTATACTTCAAAGGTATTTTTTCACATCATCCATATCCTTAGACAAAACGTAAACGAAAGAGACCAGAAAAAAAGCAAAAAAATCCTCAATATAATCCCTCTTTTTCCTCCAATATATGGATCAAATAAGTAAATGAAAATGACAAATATACAAAATCTTATAATTAATCTCTGATGAGAGCAGAAGCGGAGTCAGAATTTTCAATGATGGTTCAAAAAATGTAAAAATAGATAGTCGAAAGGGGTTCGATATCTACTATATATACATATAAATTTATTTTAATCATATATAAATAATATAATTTTACGCCGAAGAGGTTCGTAGGTCCGCCCCTGGGTGAGAGTACAATATTATGTATTCTTACTCCTATCTTACGGTAGAAAGAAAATTCTAGAAATATTCTTAGTTCAAAGAAAACCAAAATTGACCATTAACAATACAAACATATTCAGTGTTATCAGATATAAAAAGGATTAAATATAGAAAATATTACCTAAATACACAATTTACTTTATAATATTCATTAAAATTTCCTCTAATTTTAAAAAATTACAAAAACTCTCACTCTCTCGTATTCTCGAATACACCACTTTACGCGATATATCGATCACATATATCATTTTATGGAATGTATAAAGACATACGCTATGTACGGAGATGTTGATTGATACAATTCAAAATCGAGACGTTTTGGATGTGTCCAAATTCCGTTTCACATTAAGGATTTTTGTAATTTGCAAAAAACCAAATATTAAATATAATTAACTTTTAGCGCTATATGTTTTATGTAAAAAAATTAAAATATACACAAATTTTATCTATATCTTTTTTCTGGTCAATTATTATTAAACAGTCAAAATAAAATAAATCTTTGACCATAATATTTTCTAAAATATTTAAAATATTAATTAATTTGACCAAATAAAAATTGGAACATTATATCACACGTTAACTCATTTATTTCCTTCTCTCTCTCTCTCTCTATATATATATATATATTAAACTTCTTCTTCTTCTTCAAAAATATATTCAAAAATGTCTTCAAAAAATAAAAAAAATTGGAATTGCATTACTTCCAATGGAACAGCAGGTTGTGGTTGCAGCAAGCCCAATTTATCAGAAATTATTCAGCCCAAGCCCAAGCCTAGGCCCAAACCCGAGCCCAATTCGCACTCATCTTCAACTTCTAATTCAGATTCACCATCTCCGACGATTCTACCGGCGAAGATCGTCGGAAGTGTGGCGGTGGTGAAGGATTCCGATGATCCGTTTGGGGATTTCCGGCGATCGATGTTGCAGATGATAATGGAGAAAGAGATTTACTCGTACGATGATTTGAATGAGCTTTTGAATTGCTTTTTACAGCTGAATTCGCCTTCTCACCATGATATTATTGTTCAAGCTTTCATGGAGATCTGGAATAATGGCAAAAATTGTTTCTAGAATTGATGCTCAGTTGCTCGAATTCTTCAAAAATGTTAGATAGTAACATTTTGGGATCGAATAATTCTTCAAAAATGTTAGAATTCTTCAAAAATGTTAGATAGTAACATTTTGGGATATAAGAATCTGAAATGACTTATAAGTAATATATATATATATTCTATATTTAATTATGTGAGTCGATTTTTTTTAAAATATCATAATTATGTTTGAATTTTCGAAAAAATAGTATTCAATTATTATTATACTTTAAAATTTATGAGCTTGATATTAAAAATATGAGTAACTTATAAACTATATCTTGTTTTTTTGGGGGGGTTTAATAAATCTTTAATTATGATGAACTTTAATATGTATTTTTTCTCAAAAAGAAAAATAAAATTGTATTATAACAGAGTATATAAATATATATCCAATTTTCCTGATATTTTGAGGTAAATATATAATATACTATGGATCGGTTTGGTTTTATGTGTTATTGTTTTGATTTTTGATTTAATATGCTATATGAATAACTAAATTAATGAGATGTTTTTATTAATTTTTGGTTCTTAACGATTTTCGATTCAACCAATAAAAAAATGGGCATAAAATAATATATGACTTTTCCAATAACAATAATATTACTTTACGGAATGCTCAAAAAACATAAACAATAGTAACTAAAATGAAAAAAATTATTCAAGTGTAACACAATAAAAGAATTAGAACAATACTTCATCCGTCCACTTTAATTGATCATGTTATGTTTTTTTCAAAAGTCAATTTGACTTATTTTCAAAGTTAAATTAAATTACATTAATTTAATATTTAAATAAAAAAAATTAGACGTTCAAAAACTATATGAAAAGTACTATAAATTACAATGTTTTACATATTAATATATTAAAAAAATACATAGTAAAATATTAGTCAAAAGTTTTTATAGTTTGACTCTTAAAAAGGAAATATGACAATTAAAAGTGGACGCAGAGAATAATGTGAATTGAAGACTAAAGGACAATCATAGTAATTAATAAGGTATTGATATAATATATAGTAATATTTATGAAGGGGTAAACTAGTAAATTACTATTGTCGTAATGAATTTTGATTTGCCAATAATCCAATATCAAAAAATTAATATCGAACCAATACCTAGAGAATTCTTTATATATATATATATATATATAAAACCATTAAAAACATTAACTCAATAACCCAATGATATTTTTATTTATTTATTTAATTAATCGATTCGATTTTTATACGCACCAAATCTCCAAAATACTAATCATCTTTTGTTTAAATTTAAAAAGAATTTATCCTTTCTATATATATGGTGTACATTTGTTGTGAAGATTGTGGTCCTAATTTTTTTAATTAATAAGTAGTAGTTGTATGTCTAAGTTTCATAATTTATTTCTTCACTTATTTTGCTGTTATGTTTCATTTTCATATGCATCATATTCCTTCTTAACTGTCACTTACATTAACCATGAAAAAATGTGGGACATTAGGTTTAATTCTTTTTTATCCATAAAATGGTGTGCTTGTTTATTTTACGTACTCCTGTTAGAAAAAGTTTTTTTAAAAGGACTTGTTATCTTATAGAACGAAATCAAAACATCAAGAGTTTTTCTTAAATGCATATTATGAAAGAAAAATATTTATACTATCTTTTATTTTGTTTTACTTGACAGAAATTTTAAGAAACTATTTATTAGGGATTTGTTTAACTAATTTCCTTATTAATACTATGCTTTGAGAAACAAATTTTAAATGCTAACACTTTATATAGTGTTATTATATTACAAGGGTAATATTGAAAGAAACTAATGAATCTCTCTAATTGCTAATATATAAACAAGTAAATAAGAAAAAAATTCTTTAATTAAAAATGTTATTTAAAATGAAACAAAGTGAGTAATAATTAACAATTTTTTCAGGTAAAATTAAAAATCTATTTATAATGTTAGTTATAAATGTAGCGAAAGAACCTCGGTTCAATTTTGCAAAATGTAGCCTAAATTGTTGTATCGCGATTACGACTGTCTCTACGTGATTGAGAATTTAGTTCGGAAGATCTCCTTTGCAATAGCTGACAGTTTCTCGTAGTGATCAGTAAACGTTATTTCTACCTTTCTTTTTCGTAAACCGATGTGCAATACTGGGCTTCTCCATGACCATAAAATCTTGGGCTTTTCCTAAGGAGTCTCTCAAGCCCAAACCTCATACTAATAGAAGCTGAAAAGCCCATTTACAAAAAGTCCGACCCGGGGATGGGCCCAACCAAACCCAATTTATCTTTTCTTTTTCTTTTTTTTTTCAGTTTAAAATATTCATTTGATGGTATTTAAGAAGGAGATAATCGTTTCAATTTATTTGACGTAATTCGAAGTATGAGGATCAAACTAATTAATGTTCTCTATGAATCCAAACATAAAATCTACATATTTATAAACTACAGTAATATGATATAGTATGCATCACAATAGTTGATAAGTAATTCGAAGTATGAAGATCAAACTAAGTAATATTCTCTATGAAATCAAACATAAAATATACATATTTTATAAACTACAGTAATATGCATAGTATGCGTCACAATAATTAATAATTGGGATAATTGTATATAATAGCAAACTAATAACCTAAAATAAATAGAATAGCTAGGTTTTGATTTAATTGTGCTCCATAGCAAACGTTTGAAAAAAATTGCCAGGCGCCTCTCTCCCAATATCTCGCTCGCCACTCTCCTCCAATCTCTCCCTCGCTTGCTCACTTTTTATACAAACACAAGTGTATAAAAATTGTTTCGAATTGTATAAAGCAGAGGAAATTGTATAAATACATATATTTTTGTTTCCCTCTCTCCCCTCTTCCAGATCTCGCTCGTCACCCTCGCCTTTCTCACTTATACAAACAGAAGCGAATTGTATAAGTTGCGTTTTTGTTTGTATAAAGCGTGAGAAAAATTGTATATACATATGCAAGTACATATATTTTCGTCTTATACACTTATAATTATACAATAAAAATACTCCCCTGCCCAGTTTCTTTTGTCTTTCTCTCTTTCTCGTTTTATACAAATTTCAAATTGTATCTAATTTCTCTCTTTCTAGTTTTATACAATTCGATTCAATTGTATATTCCGTGCCAAGTATCTTTTGTCTTTCTCTCTTTCTCTTTTATACAAATTCAAATTGTATATAATCGTTCTATACACTTATAATCATACAATTCATTTTATACACTTCGTTTTTATACAGTTCTCTGCCCAAGTGTCTTTCTCTTTCTCGTTTTATACACTTCGTTTTATACAATTTGCTTCAACTGTATATGTATAGCGAATTATACAGTTTCTATGTTTGCTATGGAGCGCAATTATGCAAACTTTGCTATAGCATACAAATATAAATTTTTTATTTGCTATATGTAAAAGTTGTCCTTAATAATTTAAGTTCTTTTCTAAAAAAATTATCCATTAAAGGAAAATAATAATTAACACAAATAAATTAAAACAGAACGAGTATATTTTACCTTACCTGTGGGCTATAGACTATAGTGCATGTCATTATCAATCCAATTTATTCATGTGAGTATCGTGGAATTTTAACTACATGTCCACGTTTAAAAAAATTAGATTAACGATATATATAACTTAAACTCAAAAACTTATTGTGCGGTGCCACCAACAACTACTTGCACCATCTTCAACTACTCAAAGAAAGTTGAAGTCTCCCAAACCATTACTTTGTGTAACAATAATTTTAGTTCCTTGAACTTTGTTTTACTCGGAGTTTGATTGATAATTACTCATTCAATTTTAAATTATTTATCGTGTTTTTCCCTTATATACTTTTTAAAATAAATATGGATTAAATTTTCTTATTATTTTATTTTATATGTCTTTGAAAATAGTTTTGAATTTCAATAACAAATATACTAAGTGATTTATTTTTATTTATTCTAGTTTTGATTGACAGGGTTATAAGAAGTCTGTTGCTGATTGAAGATAATATGTATCGCTTTAAATTAATCGAGACGTGTACAAAATGACACATATATTACATTACATTACATTATCGAAGATAATCTCTTTTTATCGAATATTAATTCTATTAACGTATATATAACTTTCGCCTACTAACTAATAAGGATTAAAAAAAAATCAAAATAATTATTTTAAAAAATCACAGACATAATTCTAGACAAAAGGTGATAATAATTATATACTTCATTTATTAGTCTAGTACTAGATCTCATGAATTATAATTTAAAATAAGAATAATTATATTATTAATTGGAAAATTGAAGAAATTAATTATATAAAAATTATTAACAATTCAAGTTTAAAGCTCCGTTTACTGGTAGTATATTACCTCTTTAAACTTGGTCGAATTCAAAGTATCAGGTTTATTTTTAATATGTGTCTTTTTGAAACAAATGAATTATTTTTAACGTGAATCTAAATTTAGTCGATGTAATCTCTTGATTTCGTTATCAAGTACGATTATTAAAATATTAGATATCACAATTTAGTAATTTACCACGAAGAAGAATTAATCAAACAAATTTTATTTAACAAACATTTAAAAAAAAAAATTAGTATACTAATTCCTAATTTAATACACTTCTAATCCAAACAAAACGCCGGCGTATTTCTCCGGTCCGTTATTTACAAAATACACGTCTCTCATTTTTTGAAATGCGTGCCACGTCAATAAACTATCTGAACCGGCCTGATGACACTTTCCGACCGCCCGGTTCACCTCTAACACCGCCGCAATCCGGTCTAAGCCGCCGTAAAGTTTCTCACAAAACTTCATCAAATGCTTTACATCATAAACATTGTCACCGAAAAACACCCTGAAAATCTCCAGAAAATCCTCTAACTCGCCGGGAAGTTCCCGGCGGGTGAGGATCTTTACGAGGTATGCGAAATCGTAAGCGCTGTGGAACGTAACCCAGCTTACGGTTTCATTGCATACAAGCCCCGACGACATCATTAGCTCGGCGAAACGATAAGAGTCGATTCCGTTCACCTTGTTCTTCTCAAAATCGATTCCGTGACGCCGGAGTAGCTCGATTGAATCCGGCGCGTGACGATCACGCGCCACATCGAAATCGGAGAAGTTGAACTGCCAGATGTATCGATTAACACCGGCGGTACCTAGATCTGGTAAATTCCCATCGGAGTCAGATAATGTAAGTCCTACTTGAATTATGTTCAAAACGTCGACGTTTGATTTTAACAACTTGTAATGCTCCGATGGTAACAGAGGCACATATCGCCGGCGATTTTGCCGGGAAGAAACAACCTCCGGCTTAAAAATCACTCCCGGAAACTCTGTATCCATTGAGATAAATGGGTAGTGATCAATTACTCTTCGTATAAGCTCAAACTCCGATTCCAGATTATCCGACCAAACTTCCCGGATCTTAATCGGGTTTTTATCCGAATCAACAATTTCAACAGCCATAACTCAAAATTCAGCAAGATTTTCAGATGGGTCGTCGTAAAAACTTGAATAAATTATGGGTTTGCAGTGAATTCCAGATCTGAATCCAAAAACTTTTGCTTTTTTTGCCCTACTGTGGAAGGGAATTGGTTGTTTTATAGGAAAAAAAGAAGAACAAGAAAAAGAACAGAAAACAGAATAAATAAAGAAAAAGTTAGTAAAAAAGATTCATTTAATGGGCCAAAGTAAAGTTTTATTTATTATTTTCTAAAAAAAGAATTAAAGAAGGATTCTTGTTTTTTTTATGTTTTTTTTATGTCCAAGTTCAACGCGTCTAGATTGTTTATTTAAATCAACAAGTCGGCATTTATTTATTTTTTCGTATTTACATCAAAGTTTAACTAAATAAAAATTGTATTAGAAGATTTCACATTAGGGCCTAAAATGTTCTTTAACAAAGATACTTACATAATCATAAAGACTTATATTCGAGACTTTTGATTATAGATAAAAGAATAATTACCGTTTTGTTCGATCAAAGGCGGCTTTATGTATGAGTTACGCTACAAAATGTTTGTTGCGTGTGATATTTGTGTTGTTATTGGAAGTGACCAGATTCTGTTGTAGGTATGGTACAGAGTTGACATAAGGGTGTATAACTTCGATATGACTAAATATAGATTCAAGAATTGAATTTGAGATTTTTGATTAAAGATAAAAAATTGATAATTTGGATATTTTTGTCTGTATCTTTTTGTTGTATGTTATCGTTTGAACATGCGATATGAAATTAAATGTATGTAAAGTTGAAGTTTTATTAAAGATACTACTTACGTTGCCTAAATTATGTAGTATCGTTTGAGTTGGTATAAAACGTAATTCTTATTTTCTAGGTACTTGTATGGTCGTGATTCATTTTATTAAGGGTAAAATAGTAATTTTAAAGTTAAATTATTTCTAATTATAATAAATATCATTCTTTACATAAAAGATTAACAAGGAAAATGTATCACATAAAATGATACCAAACAGTAATAAACAAACCCTTTTGGATTTTATGATATAAAATTAAATATTATTAAATGTATCAAAGTAGTTATTTAATTTTATGATTTTAAACATTACACGTGAAAATTGATTATTTATAATAGTGCTTCTAGTCAAATTAATATATGTATTTCATGTTATTTTTCGATATAATATATTCTTCTATTAGTTGAAAATGAAAAATTCTCTAAAAGAAGAAGACATCTAAATAAGAAAAAAACATCAAAAGAAAATAACAATTACGTACTAAAATTTACAACGCAATTACTTTATGAGATAATGCCTAAGGTTTGAGAAATGTGTAAATACCTTATTATATACACTTTGCCCACTATTTATTATATCATATATTCGAATTAAATAGAGCGTAATAATTATATTGATAGAGATTAATAAATATTTACTTAAATTAATTAAGATATGCATAAAATTATATTATCTCGTCTAAGAAATTAATATAAAAAGGCAGCCACTAAGTTTTCCTTTTTTACACACGTGAAAATGGATTTCTTAATATGATATTTATAATATATTAATAAAAAAAATATGACCCCTTTAAAGTTTAATAATTCATTGATATTATTGGAAACGTGACTAAAAACTTAAATAATTAAGTGAAGAAGAAACAAAAGTGATCAGTCAACAAGTTGGTATTTGTTGAATACACATTCAATGTATCATTTTTTGAATTTTGATATTTTAATGAATTATTATCTTATTACTATAATTTTTTTATATTTTTTTAAAATTATTAATTATCATAAATTATATGGTAATTTATATATAGTATTTAAATATTAAAAAGTTAAAGATTTTATGTTCGAATTCGGAGTAAAATTAGATCTTTTAACTTTTGCAATTTAAACGATATCATATAGAAAATATAAATTTACTATATTATCCTTCCCATTCAATTTGACTCAACTAGATTAGTTGACTTTTAAGTCTTCTGGTCAATTCTGCGTACTCATGGAGACCAAGTAAAACTCTTATCTATTTTTAATATATATGATTATCAGTTTGTTTTCCTTTACTTTTATTTTATTCATTAAAATAAATACTAATTCAATATAGTTGCAAATTACCTTAAAAGTTTTTTTTTAAGTGTATATACTATATATATGATCACATTGTTCATAGGCTTTGGTGTTTGAACTTAAGTCGAGCTCGATCAAATTAATTTACCATAAGATTGAGTTCAAATCGAATTGAATCAAACTTAAACTACAATAGAATGAAGATCAGTTGAGGTTAAGTAAGTGCCAGTAGGCTTGATGTTGAGTAGAATCTGAGTTGAGCTCAATCAAATTTTGATATAATATAGAGTTTAAGTTGAGACAAGTCAAGCTAATTAGCTATGATTGCACCATATCAATTCATTCCAAGTAAGCACTTTCTTTTTTATTTTCACAGGTTTTTACTTAAAGTAACGAGTGTCGCCTTGTGTAACTAGGGGTAAAATTATCACCAAAGTTTGTGATAGATATGATAGTAAGTATATTTTCATTTTTAATCAGTTATTTCAAATTCGAATCTTAAAAATTGAGACATTATTGATAGAGAGCACTTGATCCGTTATAATATTCATAGGCCAAAAACACATATGGGCTTTGCACAATTTAAGGCCTATATATTTCTACTTTACATATGAAAACTATTTATTTATGAGAATGGTCTTGGACTCTTGGAGGCCAATGTTATTTAACTCTAGGCCTTGTTTATTTTTTGGCTAAACTTCAAATATAACAAATTTGAAAAAATGACAGAAATCTTACATTTAAGTTGTCTTATTATCATTATTCCTTATTAGTTTTACAAATTCTCAAAATTTCTCATTTTCACGCATCAGATTAATGTATCAGCGCATTAAGTTAATGTATCTCGCGCATCAGATTTGTGTATCATGTATAAAATGTTTATCAGATTAGTGTATCATGTATAAAATGTAATGTCTTACTTAACGATTAATGTATCTCGTGTATCAATTAATGTATTAGCAGTTATATTATTGTATCAGTTTGAGGAATTTTTGTAATTATATACTTATAAGCGACAAATGGTAATTTTGCCTTAAAAGTATGTGATTTATGTCCTTTGCCCAACAAATTTTAAGTTTTGACCTTGAAGATTTGCTCGTTAGGTCAAAAAGTTCAAAGACTACTCTATCGAAAAAAATTTAAACTTCATAACTTATAGTCCAATTCAAACAATTTGTTCCCCAAAAACTATGTTATTCGGAGTTTGCAAAAATATTATCACACCTGTATTAGAAATGCACTACTTTTTGAAAAATTAGGTACACAGTCATCGACTTTTTTTTTTATATGAGTTTGAACAACATAATCTCAAAGTTATTTGAAGAGTTTAAACAACATATTCCTAACAGAGTTATTTGACAATCCAATCTCCAAACGATAAATTAAATTTTGTTATTCACCTCCAGAATATATATCTAATTTTTTTTACATATTAATACTATAAAAAAATTAAATCATATAAATATTAATCAAAATCCATATAATTTCACTCTAAAAAAATCATAACAACTAAAAAGAACAGAAAAACTATTTGTAAGTCTCAATAATAAAATATTCAATGAATTCTTTAATAACAATCATTGAAACTACATCAAAATTAATCTTTAGTGGCAATTAATTAGCAATTATCGCT
The DNA here is from genome assembly GCA_016801875.1 of Solanum sitiens. Lineage (NCBI taxonomy): Eukaryota > Viridiplantae > Streptophyta > Magnoliopsida > Solanales > Solanaceae > Solanum > Solanum sitiens. The sequence continues at coordinate 80,422 of JABWTJ010001022.1, forward strand.
AAATATATACTTTTAGCGGCAATTAACACTCTTTGTATATGTCTCTAAAGACTTTAGCGACATTGAATCTAATGACACTTAACTGATGCCAGTAAAGGCTTTAGCATCTTTCTTAATGTATCTATTTATTGCCGCTAAAAATTATTTTTGTTGCAGTGAAACTGAATTCTATTTGGGTCATGTGACTCATATTGCCAGAAATTGTACACTTGATATGAACCCTCTACTAATGGCTAGCTATTAATGTAATATTATTATTATTAATAAGATATTGTACAATTTGATATTTATGTATATATTTTCTTCAAGAGAAATTTATTTGAAAATTACATATAAGTGGTAGGGGTCTAATTGTTGATGTGAGGTGAATTCAAAAAGTCCAAAGAAAGTTTTAATGTCTTTTCCGTATTCAATATTTCAGTTAGAATTTTATGTAACAATCCAATCTATTAATGATATTGAAAGTTTTAGATCTTAGTTCAATCACATCATTTTAAAGTGTGTTGCTATAGTCTAAAGTTTGCTTGAGTACGTAGATATCTAATATATACATCCCTTTTAGTAATTCAACATTTTCACTGAGGATTTTTTTTTCCATCATCATTTAAGATTGAACACAAAGTGATTTTGATATTATATGTTGCAATTCATCCCGCTAGTAATATTTTTAGCTTTAAAATGTATCACTAAGAAATAAGACTTGTTTTCTTATAATATTCAGTATGATCTCGAGTTTTATTGATGTGAGATTCACCTATAGAAAAGTCATGATAACATATACCCCCACTCTCCCCTAGGGATTCAATATTCTCGCCGAGATTTGTCCTATCATCATTTAAGGCTGCAGTACGCAAAGTAATTTTGGTATTATATGTTACAACCCACCCTGCTAGTAATATTGTTTGCTTGAATATGCGTGACTAAGAAATAAAAGTTGTTTTATTAGGGGTCGTATATTAAGAGAAATAGTCCAAGTATTATGTGTGGTATTATTTAGTACTATGTTTGGTAAGAATTTTGGGTCTATGTATAATCAATCCATGGATTAGTTATACACCCTACATGGTATTAGAGGGTGCATAACTAATACCTTCATTTTGGTGGTATTAGTTCTAATACCATGGGACTAATCTAGGTAAAGACAAAAACACCCCCTCAAATCCTTTTAATCACTTGTTTATTTTCTTGATTTTATATTTTATATTTATATTAATAAATTTATTTAAATAAATTAGCTTTTAAATTTTATTATTTAGATATATTTTTTTTCTAAAATATGATTTATTTAATCTATTTATTATTAATATAAAATATTATAATTCGACTAGTATGCTAATTTTGATGTATGAATTTAAGAACAATTCATAAGTCAAATATTGTCTCTTAACGAAATTTCATTAAACATTACACAAGTAGTCTAAATCAAGAGTATGTATGTATGTGTGTGTATATATATATAAACATCTCGAGTATAAAGATAGTTTAATTTATTTTGCTATATTTATTTTTAATTTTTTTTTATGATAAAGAGTTTTTTTTTTTAATTTATTGATACAAAACAAACTTCAATAAATTTTCTCTACAAATTATTATAGTTGTGTGACCTTTTGAGATATTAACTCCAATTTATTAAGATGACAATTATTTATTCTCAAATAATTTAAGTGAGAAAATAGCGAACATGACAATAAAATTTTTATTCTTCTAGCTAGTTAAAATGCTATTAAAAATAATACTGTCCATCAATTATCTACGTTGACCCAATTACATGAAATAGAAAATCTCATAATAACTCAAGGGTATAATTGAAAAGAATTTTCTTTTGTAGAGTTTTAAACCACACATAAAACTAGAAAGAAACAATGAACTAAACACTTGATAAAAATAATCTTTGCATACCAATCCTTGCATTACTAATCCCTACATTATTGATTGTAACAAACGACCCCTTAAAGGCATAACATAAACATGACCCTTAACTTGATGTCACTGACAACTACGACCCTTAACTTTGGGTATGCACAAGTATGCACTTAAGCTTGTATAAAATTTAACAAATAGACACATTCGTCCTACATGACATCCTACATGACAATTTTGTGTCCTACGTGGCGTTCTACATGTATTATGCCATGTAGGACACATGTGTCTACTTGTTCAATTTTATACAAGTTTAAGTGCCTACTTGTGCACACTCAAAGTTGGAGGGCATAGTTGTCCCCTGAAGTCAAGTTGAGGGTCATACCATTTTTAAAATATCCAATATGATCTCTCGTGTTTTGTTGATGTAGGATTCACCTATAGGAAAGTCATAATAGCATGCACCAGTAGCAGAACCAGAATTTTCAATGAGGGGGTTCAAAATTTGAAGAAATTGACACACAAAGTAGTCGGAGGGGGTTCGACATCTATTATATATATCTAAAAAATTATTTTAACCATATATAAATAATATAATTTTCTGTCGAAAAATGTTCGAATGAATCACTAAAGTGGCTCTGCCAGTGACATACACCCTCTCTCTTTTAGGGATTCCATATCTTCACTAAGATTTGTCTCACCATCATTTAAGGTTGTAGTACACAGAGTGATGATATTATATGTTACAATCCAATCCACTAGTAATAATGTTTGCTTGAAAATAAGTCACTAAGTAATAAGACTTGTTTTCTTATTATATTCAATATGATCTTTTGCGTTTTGTTGATGTGGGATTCACCCAGGGGCGGACCCACGGAGGGTCAAGTGGGTTCATATAAACTCACTTCGTTAAAAAATAACACCGTATATATATCTATATTTGATTAGTTTTTTAAAATTTTATATGTATATATTAACTTTTGACCCTACTAACACAAATGTGACCCTTGACCCAGTGATGAAAAAGGCTTAATTTTCCTAGCCTGCCCAGGTTCGAATCCCCCATTACCACATTTTGGTTTTATTTATTATATCTTGAACCCACTTTGTGAAAATCCTGGGTACTCGCTGGATTCACCTATTGAGAAGTCATGACAACATACATGCCCCCCCCCCTCTTAGGGATTTAATATCTTCACGCAGATTTGTCCCATCTTCATTTAAGACTGCACGCAAAGTGATTTTGATATTATATGTTACAATCCACCCACTAGTAATATTGTTTGCTTGAATATGCTACTAAGAAATAAAACTTGTTTTCTTATAATATATATCTAATATGAACTCTCGCATTTTGTTGGTGTAGTGTTCACCTATAAAAAAAGTCATGATAGCATATACCCTCTTCCCCTTCAGGGATTCAACATCTTCACTGAGGTATGTCCCATTATAATTTAAGATTGCACGTAAAGTGATTTTGATATTATATGTTACAATTCATTCCGCTAGTAATATTATTCACTTTAAAATGCTCACTAAGAAATAAGACTTGTTTTCTTATAACATCCAATATGATCTCTCGTATTTTTGTTGATGTGAGGCTCGCCTCAGATGTTATATCCGAATTAGACAAAGTTTATGTTGCGTAAGGCTTATTAGGAAGTGTTTAATAAAATCACGACTTTTCCATATCCAAAACCGACTCAAAATCTTTAATTGAGAATATAAAAGTCATATTCATCTCATCTTAATACTTGATAATTTTTCGTTTGAGGTTGAATAAAACATAGTTATGACTTATAAACATTCCACATGTAGTGAGATTAAAAAAAGAAGAAGAGGAGAAAATAACCTCCATTGATAAAGATGTAAAACAACTTATTTATTGGTCACTCTTTTGATAATGTGATAAAACTAATTCATGTTGGACTTTAATATTGCCCATTTAATTAACTAACAGCTGTAATTAATATGACTAATGAATATAAAGATGACTCTATAATATTAATTACTTTCGAAAACTACAATTTTATTTATTACTTTATCTAATCACAGGAATTAAGATATAATAATTGATAGACTTAATTAATTTTATCAAATCACTCTTATTAAAATAAGTCATCTTAAAATAATGAATAATATTTAATTACAAGATTTAATAAAACATAAAATGATAAGTTATTCATTAATTTTATAAACTGGTCAAATATTATTGGATATTTTAAAATAATATACTGAACAAGTAAAGATGACCGAACTGATTAACAGTAATAAAAAGATAATAAAGTGTTTCCATGTTCCAACAAACCATGTGAAGCATTTACAAAATTAAATTATAAAACTCCATTTTTTTTGTAATTATTGAAGGTAATAACAAGGGATGTTACAACAAAAATGTAATTGCATTTATAGTAAAGATAGCAACTATACATGAACTACTAACATTAAATATTAATATGATAACCAAACTATATAGTATAGTAGGTTTCATTGGGTTGCAAATTATTATGACTTTATTACTATAGCACTAGTTGTAATACAAAATTCCCAAATTTTCTTGATCACACATTAATCCAATAATATCAAGATAATCAAAACTCAATAAAAGCTACTATAATCTAATATTGATAAATATAGGAAAAATGCACAATACCCCCTCAACCTATGCCCGAAATCTCAGAGACACACTTATATTATACTAAGGTCCTATTAACCTCCCTGGACTTATTTTATAAATAATTTTCTAACCCTTTTTGGCACGAGGGCCCACAAGATAGTTCCACGTAGGCCGAAAAGGGGTAGAAAATAATTTATAAAATAAGTTTAGGGTGGTAATATGACCTTAATATAGTATAAGCGTGTCTGTGAGATTTAGGGCATAGGTTGAGGAAGGTACTTGTGCATTTTTCCGTATTATTTACAACATGTTTGATCCTTGATTACTTTGAGTTGTTGATTCTTTCTTCATGGAATAAATCAAGCAAAACAGTGCTCTTGCATTTAGGGCATTTTGGTTTATTTACTGATAACATAACATACATCAAACATCTAGGGCATCCCACAAGCATCATTGAGGTTGTCTCTGAGCTACTAGGGCAATCGGAAAATGATCGATCATCGATAGGGTTTGGTTCTTGAGAAACACAAGAGGTGGTTGGTGATCTTATGATCTCCATTGAAGAAGAAGATGATGATGATCTTCTTGGTGGTGAAAGTTCATTTCTTGGAAAAGTTGCCCTTGGTAGTGATAAGTTTAGCTTCAAGTCTACTTTTGCATGTGTATTCTCCTTAGTATGGTTCATTTTTATTATTATTTTTTTTTTGAAATTTATCCCAAAAATTCTGCATATATAATATAAATAAAAATTAGAAAAACAAACAAAAATAAAAAGAGGTGTGAACTTGAAAATTAAGAAGAAATAATAAATTACCTTTGATGAGAAGAGTTGAAAATTGCCTAATTGTGTTTATAGATCAAAAACAAGATAAGTGAAAATTGAGAGAAGAAAGATTGGTGTAGGAGGAAATAGCCTAAGTTGGATAAGATTTATATAATAAGTTAGATGAAAGAGAAGTTATGAGGTTTATTTAGTGCAAAATTAATTGTGATTGCAACTTATATATATATATATATATATATATATATATATAAAATTTATCGAGTGTATGTGTATCCTCACGATATCATATGGGTCTGACTCTGGGTTCAATAACTTCAGTGTATGTGAGTCTGCATCTGGGTCCAATAACTTCGTTGTAGTACAAGAAATAATTATACAGAACGAAACTATAAACAAAATTTGTACATCAGTATATTTTAATCTTGAAAATTGAGTTATCACGATTAATTTCTTGTATACTGAACTATTTTAAGGTCTTATTTAATTATATTTTAAATTACATTTCATTAGCGGGAAAAAAACTTACTATATCAATTTAGTTACGATTTTATCATATTAAATAATTAATATTTATCGTAAAAATACATACATAATTTGGCTTAATAAGTGATCTAGTCTTATAAAGTTTTTTACATTATTTTAGTGAATACAACTTAAACTCATTTTTTAAAGAGAAAAATATCTCTAATTAAAACACAAAATAACTCCAACAAAAATTGTTGAATTCGATGGATTAACAAGTTTGTGGAACTCAAATAATGTTTTATAAAGTTTCGAACCTTGTAATATAAGTTCAAAATAATAATAAAAAATTCATGAAGAAATTCAAATATGTGTCACATATGGTATTGATTTTTTGTATTTTTTAAAAATCATTTATAGTACTTCTTACTATAAATGAGAAATAATATCATTTTGTTTTTTGTAAACAAAATGCCAACCAGCTGACAATAATGATTAAGTTAAAGTTATTGAATGTACCTTCAATGAAATTAAGGGGAATATAGATTATTCTTTTCATGACAAATTAGGAGGCTAGAGGTACTATGCGATAAGAAAATATCGTCACGATAAAGTAAATTTTACAAAATAATGAATAATAATCACACTACCATATAAGGTATAATATTGATCAGTCAAGAATGTTTATATTCAAAGATGAAGGTAACATAATGATTAAGAACGGTTATATGAGAAAAGGTGAAAGTACCTCTATGACGAACAAGATGAGAAAAGTGAGATTAAAATAAGTCGTATACGTGAAGAGGAGGTGCGGAGATGCACCGCTGAGAAGCTTAGATGCCGTAGGAATTATGAGAGGTAGAAGTAAACTAAAGACGAACGGGAGAGAGGTGATTAGACACAGGACATGACACAACTTCAGTTGATTGAAGACATAACTTTATATAAGAAGTTATCGAGTCGAGAATTAAGGTAGAATATCAGCACGTAGTCGGCTGTTGTCGTACTCTAATAGTATTATTTAGATATGACGTAGTTTTTTTTTTTTTTCAATGTATATTAATATTTATTGCTACACTTTTCTTGGTTTATACATTACTATTTTATCGTCTCATTTTTTTTAATCTCTTACTTTATTGTGCTAATTACGTTTCTTTTTGAGCTGATGATGATCTATCGAAAATATTCTTTTTTTTAACTAAAAAAAAATTGCTTTAAAAAGTGGAGCCATACACAATTACTACAAATTTGCAGGTATATGGTCACTTCACCAAATATTTTCTATATATTTATTGCAGTGGCTGCTTAATATAAAGCATAGACAAGTGGAAAAAATGTCCCAAAAATGTTTTTTTTTATAAAAAAAATCATTTGATTTTTGACATTATTGGACATTTGTACATGTTATAAATGTGTGTAAATGTAGTATAACACTTTGCTTTAATTGCATGTACGCTAAAAAATAATAATCATTCTAATCTTTACACTTTTATGAAAAAAGATAAACTACGTAAAAAGTACCAAAAAAATAAAATAATACTCTTATTGATATTAACACAATTTTTAATCTTTTGAAAAAGATTGAACATTGTATATGTTGTTTACGATTAATCCCTAAATAGTTTTCATTCATTCCATGTAAGAATATCCTTCATCGTCAATCTTACCAGAGGTTGTTCCTGATAGACCCTCAACTCAGGAAAAGCAAAAACATAATATTTATGAAGACATAAGCGGTAACAACAGAATAGTAAGAAAAACTCGAGGTATAAGAGACAACAAATAGTAATAGAAAACTAAGAATGAGTAAAATAATGAAAATATAAAAAATTATACTAATACTACTAAGTGGAGAGACGTCCATCATATAGTATATAGATATAGCAAAAAAGTTTGATCTATCTATACAGTATAATTTTTCGATGAAGAGGTATCAATTGACTCGTATTAAACAAGGGTAACTCCGCGGCTGGCTAGAGGCCGGGTGCTGTGCAGAATTGTAGTAAAACACATTCAAACAATATGAACGTTTCTCCTCTTTTTTTTTTTTCACACAAGTATTGCAATATGAATTAGTGTTATGATTTATGACACTTAAATTGCAGATTTTCAGCAGCAGACTTACAACATAAAACACACAAAATAAGCAGAAAATAGTTACAGATAGTACAGAGAATTTAGTAAATGATGTCAACTGACTAATCCTCAAGAATTTGCTGTTTTTCAAATTCAGCAATGTCAGCAAGTGAGCTAAGACTGTTGTTTATTGTTTCATTGCTACTTCTGCACTGAAGCAATTGTTCCCTGAGATTCCGCACGAGCTCGTTAAGCCTTTGGATGTTCTTCTCCTGTGATAATATAATCTGCAAATTTTTTAACAGTAGGGTAAGGCTGCGTACATTAGACACTTGTGGTTAAGCCCTTCCGCAGACCTCGCGCACATAGCAACAACAATCAAATATTGGTACAGTGTTAATTTTGCCTAACCTTACTAATTTAACATTCATGAGTCAATTATTCTAAATTTTTTGAATAACCGTGGTGTTCGGACCAGCTAACGCACACCTCGACTAATTCCTGGAGATACCTCTCACCTCCAACCAACAAGTAACAAGTGACTCTACAAACCAAGGTTAGACCAGATGGGAAGAAATCACCCATGTCTCTGATGGAATTTGAACCTAAGATTTCATGGTTCTCAACCCACTTCATTTACCACTAGGCCACACCCTTGGGTGCGTCATTTGTTCTATTTTCATGTTAACATTTATATAGATTAGCTCGAAACCTTAAGATATTTCTTTGATCTTCAAATATAACTCAAATTTTCTTTTTTATCTTATTTAAAAAATAGGAAAACTAAACACAAGTACAATAGCAACTATAAGAATGAAGTATGTCAAATGAAAACTAGCTAAAATGGCATTATGAACACCAAGAACCAAATAAATCAAACTCTTTTGCGCCAAAACAACCATGTATCTTTGAACCCAAGGCTGTGGCCTAGTGGTTAATGAAATATGGGAGAACGATAAGGCCTCGGGTTCAAATCCCATCAAAGACATAAAAAAAACTAGATGATCTCTTCTCAGCTGCCCAAGCTTTGGGGAGCAGAGTTACATGGTAAATTGTGCTAGTGGGAGGTAGTGGATACCAAGAGAGATTAGTCGAAATGCACGCAAGCTGATCCAGACACCACCGTCATTAAAAGAAGTAAAATAATATTTGGTGCAACGCATAATTTTTGCTCTTGAAGGAAGAAAATCCATTTACTGTACTTCTATTGTTATATTTAGATTTTACACTCACTTTCTGGTCCATATGCTTTTGAGTTACTTTCCCCATCATACAAAGAGCACCTATGGGAATATGTAGATTTGGAAAAAATTCAACCTGTCTGCATTTAAGCACAGCGATCCTGTCTAGTTTGACATTAGCTTCATTTGTCTAATGCTGGCTAAAATTGTATTGTTAGTTTCACTTTTTACCTATTCTAATAGTATAACATTGAATAATTTGATTCTAACCTTTTCCAAGACAATTCCAAACATTTATATGGATAACATCTCGATTACAAGTGCTTCTTTTCCCTCATATCTTATGTGGTCCTACACTCTTGCTGGTAAAAATTCCACGAATATAGCTAGGTAAAAGTCAGCAATTATATAATCAACAAAATATCGTTCTTTATTCTAAATCTCCTGTAAGCCTTGTTGAAAAGCACCTTTAACATAATCAATTTGATTTGAGTCTTTACCCTCTTTTACTCAAGTGTGCTAATTTATATATTTTATCATCTCATTTATGTGTTTCTAACTTCTGCTACAAGTTTAATAACTGTGGCATGCTCGATTAATTCTAAGGACTACCTGCCACCTCCCACCAGCAACCGGTGTTTAGGGGAGCGCGAAGCGGGAAAAAACGACAAGGTCCCGCTTCATGCTTTAAGCGAAGTGCTCGCTTCATTGAAGTGAAACACAATTAAAAGAAAAAAGACAAAATATATAAGCAGAAATTCATATTAAAAAACTAGAGAAGGTTCTCTTTTAGTTGTTTTGTCACAAAACAGATATACACTTGTTGTCCTATTGGTCTCACTAGCTTTTTTTCTCATATTTTCATGCTGGGTCAGCCATTTTTAATTGCAGATAAGATTTAAGAAAAATAATCAACATTATATTTTTATCACTATTAAGAAAAAATTCAACAACATTTTAGTCATTGTTAAGAAACAAAACAATTCAGCAATATATATTTTAAACACTGCGAGGAAAAAATAATTCAACAACATATAATTTGAATAATCTCGCTTTCCTGAACACTGCGAACAACAGGTAGCTCTATCCACCAAGGGGTAGGACAGATGAGAAGAAATCACCTAGTGTTTCGATCTAGTGCTTTATCTTAAGCATTCCTAGCATCCCTCTTAGTTTTCCTATTAGCTCTCTTATACTCTTCCAAAGCATCTCCAAATTCGACTTTCCATATCTTTCTATATTATTCTCCTTTTGCATTAGTAGCTCTCTACGCCTCTTCTTTCCGTCACCACGATTCTTGTGCTCAAGGTCCCAGGCCTTTTCTAGATAAGCCAAGAACTTCACCTGGTACTATCATAATGTAAGTCGCCGATTTCATATCCACTACCACTTCTAAGTGTCATGCTCTGTAAGGTATTTGGTTTATATCATTTAGACCCCACCACCGACTCAATTGCATGCACCTATTCTCCTTTTTCTCTCTACTGTTTCACTTCACATCCAGAAATATAAATTATGTTGGTACAACCTTAAAGTCTTGACATGCAACTCTGTCACCTTTTCTGGTAAGAATGAAGTCTATTTAGCTACGGTTACTTCCACTCTTAAATGTGATGAAGTGTGACTCCCTTTTCTAGAAATATATGTTAGCCAAAACATCATACCCAATGTAATCGCACAAGTGGGGTCTTGAGAGAGCGATACCCCATATACCTTGTCAAGGTAGAGAGGTTGTTTCGGATAGACCCTCGGCTCAAGTTATTGTTAGCCAAAACTAAATCATAAACTAACATGAACTCCAGAGACGCTTTCCCTTCTTCAGTGTTTGTACCATAACCATATCTTCCATGTACTTGGTCGAAACAGTCACTATATCTACCCAAACGTCCATTTAGATCTCTCCCACTAAATATTAATTGGTTATTCCAAATATCCATTGGACCAAAATATCCATAACTACCCAAAATTTAATTTTGGTTTCCTCATCTAATCTAGTCTTAACAAGATAATTCTATCAACAACTCTCTTTATCTTTACAATATTATACTTAAGTCACGGTTCTACAAATGATTCCTATCTTGTTGCTATTTAATCTATCCATGTACCCCACAATACTACAATTTATAACTTTTATAATGTCAACGGGTGAGTGTTGGTCCTTCAAAAGTAGTGTATTTTTGGAAGATTTGACACGGATGGAATGACATTTTTGGGGAGTATGAACTAACTTGTAAACACACGATATCCACAATTCAATTCATTTGAGGATAACATTACTAATTTCATCATGTTCAATTGTTGAGATGATGACTTTAATTTGTTGTCGGAAATATAAGTAATAATGCAGACTACCATTACTTCCTTTGTTCATCATGTCACCTGGTGAAGGTGGAACCTCCTAATAATGAGAGGATACTCTGTTACATATCGAACAGTTGGTTTACTAGTGAAAATAGAGAGAAAACCTTAAGGGTGGATTTATGCAGTTAATGTAAAAACATGTTTCATATTTCTTCGCTATAAAAGGGCAACCCGGTGCACTAAGTTCCCACTATGCGTGGGTTCGGGAAAGGCCGGACCACAAGGATCTATTATACGCGACCTTACCCTGCATTTCTACAAGAGGTTGTTTCTATAGCTTAAACCCGTGAATTTTACATTTAAAAGGCTTTATTTTATTGACAATTTCTTTTTGTTATTTATTTTGTTACCAGAGTCTACTTCTGAAAGTTTCTCATAAATTTCAAAGACATAAGCAGAAGAAGAGATGACCACCTTGAAGTTAGAAATCGAGTTAAATGCAACTTTTTTCTGTTTAACACTGTAGTGTATGAGCTATTTTGATTATATTAGCGAGGCCCAGGTATTATGTTATGTTTTAGGGAATTGCTGGCATAGAGAAGGGCCTTAGAAAGGCATGACACCCTCTAAAAACGTCAGCTAGCTCCCGTCCGTAGATTGTTTGGAGACATTTGAGGAGGTTTAAAAAGATTCATGAAAGAGATGCTACAAAACTAGAAGGGAACTTGTAAGACTATAAACAACTATTTCAATACATGCCATAAAAGGAATCACGCGCCAGGCCTGTTGTAGTTTCAAGTCTTCCCTTGTTTTGTCCTTACAATCCTTTTTCCTTTAATTATGCACTTTCAAGGCCCAAAAATGTGTAACCTTAGTACTTGGGTATTTATTCTTGATTGGCCACATACATTGGCTAAAGCTTCATAAGATTTGAAACTTATGCTCCTTTGATACAGCTCAAAGGTAGATAGACTACTTAAAGCCAAAATGAAGGATTTGGGACTTGATGGAACTAAGAGCCTGTTTGATTGGCTTTTGGCTTTTGACTTAAAAGCCTTCTAACTTATGGTTTCGGCTTACTTTTATCATTTTAGCTAAAAACTAAGTGCTTGTAAGCACTTTTAAATTTATCCAATCACTCCAAAATGCTTAAAAGCTATTTTGTCTTAAAAGAACTTAAAACAAGCCAATTCAAATAGGCTCTAACTCTATGATTAATGAGAAGTTTACTGATAATGACTTTTTTTTAAATGAAGTAAGATGTTATATATAACTGGCATCAACAAGATGCAATGATTACAAAACTAGAGCAGTTTACAGATTTTTAACCTTCATAACATATATTACATGGTTTAAACTTTATACAAGTCCAGGCGATGACAACCACGAAAACTGAGGCACATTTCATTCAAAGCGAGATAACGGAGAACTTTAAAGTGTAAAGCAAGTCGTGAGCAATGCAACAAAAAGGCCAAAATAAACCGACTATGTGTACAATTGAGTCTATCCAAGAATTTCATGGCATTTGAGGTGCTTGAAGCATCACAATTTGGTAAGATAAGTTGGAAGTTGGTTTTTATTCTTCACTCTCCTATTGATAACTTGGTTCACTCCATTCTTGGAGATGAGAAGAATCCAAAGGAAAGACTATAGTATCTCCAGCCAAAGGAAAGAATAACATATAAGTAACTGGTTGGACAGCAATATGTGAAGGTATCAAATAGTAAGCTATGTTGCCGGACTCTTCAAAAATGCCTTCGGGTGCGTGTTGGATCCTCCAAAAAAAGTGCATTTTTCAAGAATCCGACACGATTTGACAGTATATTTAGAGAATCTGAGCAACGTAGATCGTAAGTACAATTCCGTTCATAATCTCATCTTACACAAATCAAATGATCCTCAAGGATCTCAGATTTTATCTCTGATCAACCAACTCCTAATTGCATTACTAACTCTACCCCTGTAGACTCCATATGTCATCTTGTTGCTATGACTTTTTGCAAGTTTAATACCTACTTGTAATCAATGCAGAATCTTGAAATAAAGTATCAAAGTGCAAAGGACTTTAAAATCAACCTAGAGAAGAAACGACGGCAAAACTAAAAAATCAAGATGCAAGAGGTCAACAAGTGCCTTAAAATTAGCCAATGCCTATTATGTCACTTTTTCACTAAGAAATTGTCAGAGAAATATCAGATGCACATTTGATGATGTAAATATGCATCAGCAAGATACAATAACTTATTTAAATACCCATATTCCGAGGTCATTTATTAACCATAAGCAAGAAAAAAAAAAGCTAAGCAATTCATTCACAGTATCATATAATATCCAACTAACACATGATCACATGATTACCTTCTCTTTAACAGCTTCTTCTCTCTTTGAGATCTGCTGCTGCTTCTGAGATATACTAGGACTCGGTTCGACATCACTCACCAGCTGCTGCTTCCATTCAAATTGAGATGTGATTATGAGTACAATCAACAGAAAAACAAGCAGCATTGGTCTTGACATCATTACAAACTACTCTCACACAACCTGCCAGCAAATCCCACAAACAAAACAAAACACATATTATCATCAAAAACTGGATCATCCTAAAAGAAAATCATAACAGAACCCACCTTCACTATAAACTAGCTAACATAAGGCAGTAATGTCCTCATATATATTTTATTCAATAGATTATCGTAGTGCCTTCACTTATTCAATATGGGAGGCACAGCCAAAGCAAGCATCTTGGATGGTTCAGAAGATTCTCAAAGCTAAAAAGTACTATGAGGAGGTTGGATGGAAAGAAGAGGAGATCTTGAGATGGCCAATCTTCTTTGTAAAGAAGATATATATGAGGATGAGAGGGGAGTTCCCGAAAGTAGATTGGAGAATATTAATATGTAACAATGCAGCACCACCAAGGTGGACCTTCATGCTATACTTGGCCCTAAATGAGAGACTACAAACTAGAGAAACGCTAGCTGCTTGGGGAATAGTCAATGACTCAAGATGTGTATTGTGCAGCTCAGGGATGGATAGTAGTGAGCATCTGTTCTTTGTATGCCGGTATTCTGCAACATTATGGAGGAAGATCTTGCAATGGATGCACATAGACAGCCAGGTATTAGAGTGGAAAGAGGCAATAACATGGGCACTGAGACATTTTAAAGGAAAACATGCATTAGCAGAAATATTTCAAACGGCTCTAGCAGCAGTATTTATGCAGCGCGGCAGGAGAGGAACAAAAGAATATTTCAGAACAAATTGAGGCCAGTTGGTGTTCTTATACGAATGATTATCCAGGAAATTGACATTAGAGGAAGGAGGAAGGCAAAATTAGTTAGTGCTTTGAGTAGTCTAGACTCTAGATTACTATCCATAGGTAGTTTGAATGGTTGAATGATTTGATCTGCAAGGCTGGGGCTGTCCAGATTTGCATTTTCTTTTGTACTTACATGGCTCTTTGGTAATAATATCTGTTATTTACCAAAAAAAAAAAATGTGCTCCCAAACCTACAAGTTTACATCATATAAGATGACTTTTGGCAATTCATATGAACCTAAAGAGAAAAAGAACCAATTACAGTGCTCCATACTAAAACTCCAAGTAACAAAGCATTTACAAAAAGGATAGAATTTAAAGAAAACCAATAACTCTGTTGTAGCAAGTAGACCTTATCTTTCTTTTTATTATTTTTAAATTTCAAATTCCACACATTTCCAAGAGAACCTAAATAGAGGCATAAATTAACCCCCAAAAAATTAGAATGCTACATGACTAAAATCACAAGTAACAGAACATTTTAAAACATGGAAAGGATCTCAAACAGAACCAGTTGTAGCAACAAAGAACTAATCTTTTTCTCTTTTAGTTTGAAATTTCCACAAATTTCCTAGATACAGAAATAACCAAATAACTTAGTGCTTCATCACTAGAAACCCAAATAACAGAACAATCTACAACAGGGATAGAATCTTTAGGGGGAAAAAACCCCAGTAGCCTTATTGTAACAACAAAGAACTAATCTTTTCAGTTTTAACATAAGATTCCACAAACTTCCTAGACACCCAAATGGAGACTACATAAATTAGCCAAGTAACTTAAGGATGCTCCATTACTAAAAAAAACAAGTGAAAAAACAGTTTTAAACATGTATAGAATCTCAAAAAAACCAATAATAACAATCAAGAACAGATCTTTTTCACTTTTAATTTGAAATACCATAAATTCCCTAGAGACCCAAATGGAGAATACAGAAATTAACCAAATAATTTGGAATGCTCAATGACAAAAACAACCCAAGTAACAAAACAGTCTAAACATGGATACAATCTCAAAGAAAGCCAGTTGTAGAAACAAAAAACTGATCTTTTCACCTCTATTTTGAAGTTCCACCAATTTCCTAGAAACCCAAATGAAGAATACAGAAATTAACCAAATAACTTAGGATACACCATGACTTAAGAAAACCCAAGTGAAAAAACAGTTCAAAACATGGATACAATCTCAAAAAAAATCAGTTGTAGCAAGTAAAAAACTGATCTTTTTCCACTTTTGAATTGAAATTCCACAAATCTCCCAAATACCCAAATGGAGAATACATAAAAATTGACCAAATAACTAACAAGATCTAAGCTTGAAGTGGAGTTCAACTAACCATAGGTCCTGTAATTGTGAAGAACAAAAAGGGTCTTCTTGGATTATACTCTTTGTTTCTTTTTTCTATTATTTTTTTTTGCTTTGTTTTTGAGTTTGGTGTTGAACTTCTGGGAGTTTCAAACTGCTTCCGCTGAGAAAAATTCAAATAGTGAAAATTGAGATGTGAGAGCAAAAATGATAGATTATGAATTTATGATGATAGTTAATTTGGAAAATTATTGGGGAAAATTCAACTGCAGCAAACTACTCTTTTTATTACAAGTTTGAGGATGATGGATTATATTCTGTGAGGGAATTACAATAAGGTTATCTTAAGTTTCATAAAAGATAATTTTGGCACAATTTTCTTTTTCGGACGCGAGTTAAAAATTTTGGCAAATCACATAGGAATAGGAGAGGTAATCTGTACTATATAAGCTTTGTGCGACGAGCTCGATCAAAGATAAATTATTTACGATTTCGAACTTAAAACTTCAAATATAAATGTCTTTTTTCCCCCCTTTTTTCTCTTGATAGGAGTGGTTAGGCTCAACCTTGTCTTGTCACATTACCTTTTATTCACTCTTCATATATTGAAATTTGGAATTTATTTTCTATAATATTTGCAAGAGTATCATGTTATTAATTTTTGAAGCAATATAATACCTAAAGAATGTGGAGAATAGTTGGAAAAACAAAAGTAGGTTTTTGTTTTAGTTGCAATGATGTTTGTACTGAACAAAACAAGTATTTCTTTCGTTTTATTTTATGTGAGATAGTTTAACTCGACATAGAATTTAAAAAAAAAAAAACTTTTAAAACTTGTGGTCAAAAATGAATGATAGAAATTTGAATAATTGTAAATCATTTCATTAAAGGTAAAATAAATATTTTATAGTTAAATTGTTACTTGATATAGAAATATGTCAAAAAAAATTTGACAATGATCAAAAAGAAAAGTAAGTCACATAAATTCGAACAGAGGGAGTAGTACTCTTTTTTTCACCTTTTTCATGTGTTATTATTGCTTCTATAAAACAAAGAGAAAGACAACTAAACATTTCATATACTAAATTGTGTACAAAATCAAGGTTTAAAATAGGTGAAAGTTTGGGAGAGGACCAAAAACACTTCAGTATTGCAAACACGAGAGACTATTAGTGCTTCATGCGAAACAACAAGAAGACTTTTAAATCTCGGCATAAAAGAACTTGTATGTATCTTGTCTAGTATACATAATCACCATCTTGGCACCAAACAAGTTGAGAATTTATGCTTACTAAGTTAGGCATTTCAAAGTTGGGTCTTGATATTCATCTTCATTTAATTTATTTCATAGTCATTTGTTTGTCAAGATGAGCTATGTTACAAAGAATAATGTTGTAACAAATTTTCCCTCAAAGGACTGTTATAACCATCGATCAGAAGCAGATTCAGTATTTCAAAATAACGGAAGCACTACTGGTTATGTGGCTACAAACAAGTCTACACACAAGGATCATTTGTACACCATGTATCAGTCAGTGCAGCTACCAGACCATTGTGATTTGTGAATGATGGTACCAATCAAAATGTATAACTCATATTAAAGATATACACACACATATATATTGTAACATTTTGAAATATCGAGGTCATGTGATAAGACTTAAATGAACTCCTTAGGATCTAAACCAGTGTTCCTAGCCAATTAGACATATGTAGAGTCTTTGAAGTGGTGTTGGAACCGAAACTCTTGAACGTCCGGCAAATTGGTTCATAAGAGGGCTAGAGTGTCCTTTTAATTTAACCAAGTTGAAGAGTCGGAATTTGATAAAACGGTTGTAACTATAGGTGTAAAATATTGTGTGGGATGGTATCATGTTGGAAAAGTCAGGGGACGACTCCCCAAGGACCCTCGAGGAGGACCCTTGAAGCAGCAGGGCATGACGGACCCCATGACGGGGCGTCACAGGCGTGACGAGGCGTCGAGGCCTCCGTCATGCCAGCCTTAGCGCTTGGACTTTTCCTCCGCCTGCACAAGTCTCTGACCAACGTGACGGATGTGCAGGACGGAGGGATGTCAGTCCGTCACGCCCACGACGGGCCGTCGTCGGGGATCCGTCGTGGAAGGTCTGTGGCAGTTTTGGAAAAGTTAGTTTTTAGTTAGTTAATTAATTAAGTGTCTTAGGGGTAATTAGGGGTTTAAGAGAGACTAATTAAGTGACTTAAGACCCTACTATAAATACCCCAACCCTCATTAGCCTAATCATTCTCTCAAAAACAAAACTCTCTTCCTTCTCTCTACTTTCTCTCTCTATTGGAAGACACCATTGGAGATCAACTTGGAGAGATCATTGGGGGTTGATTTAGCACGAAATTCACCATCAAAACGTCATCAAACCTTAAGGTATGGGATCTAATTCACCTTTGAGATTCTTTCCTCAAAGGGTTCCTTCAAAGCTTTTTCCAAAAAGTTGAGTTTCTTATGGGTTTCATCCAAATCCGAATTTGATCATGTGAATTGAGTTAATTAGGTATTCTTTGGGTTAGAATGAATAGATTATCATGAATTTTAACTTGATTATGGTGAATTGATGTAGTTGATCTAGATTGTGGGTGATGACCCCTAACCCTTAACCCTAAATGTTGAATTGATATGGATTAGGTTGAGTTTGATAGAATTGATCTCATAATTAGTTAAATGGTCTTTAATGATTGTTATTGCATTGATTATGGATCTATTATGATGAATTGAAGTTCTTCACACCTATGTTCTTGAATATTGAATCTAAGTTAAGAAGATACACTTGAGATCATGTTACTAAGCTTTGATGTAGTATTGCTTCATAGTATAATGCTTCTCCTTGATTAATTCTTGTGATTTATTATGAATTACATCGATGTGATGATCTAAGATTGGTTGATCTATGGGTTGATGGTAAGGTCCTTTATTGATGGACTAGGGAGGAGTATTGGTAAGTCTTGATGATCCTAGCCTTTACTTCCAATTATGGTTAATTGTCATCAAGTGATAATGTTATGTTGAAGTATGCTTTGATTGATGTGATAAGTTGATATGATACATGAACTTATATGCTTAGGTTTGTTGTGAGTTTGCTAGGTGTAATGTAACATAGGGAAGTTGTACGATGTGCCCTATTATGATGAGATGTACGAGGGTTGACTTCACCTATATGGATTGTTATGAAAGGACTAATTCTCATACAATTCTTATTGAGTTATTATGATGATTATACGAGGGATTGACCCTTCTATTTAACTAAATTGAGAAGGTTAACAAAGATTAAAGATTTCTCTAAATGGGGACTTAGCTTAGCACCGAGCGAACTTGACAATGGGAGGTGATGACTTGTCCCTAAAAAGGAAAGATTCATCCTAGAAGTTGCCCATGTGACGATAACTCCCATGTATGAGGGATGTGTCACTTTAAGGGATTCCCATGAGGAGCGGCCCATATTACCAAATGGTATAAATAGGGATATCTACCTCTTAGTTCTTGAACTATGTTGCCACCATAGGATACTAGCTAGTGGATCCACCTAGATAGCTATGTTCACGTTAGGTTCTACCTTGGCCGGTAGACCACCTTCCATCGGTGTAAGGTTTCATGACACCGGATTCCACATTCGATTATGTGGTCTATGTCGGTTAAGGCAAATGTTCCCTAAACTAAAATGAATGAATGAATAAGGTATAGGCTAATCAAAGTAACTTGAGAGGTTGGCTATAGCTTAGGTAGGGGTATGGGACTCTACCTACGCCTTGCACTAGTTTGCCTTGATAGGAACTTTGAGAGGTCAATATTATACATGTAAAGCGATGGTATGATGTAAATGGTTTGTATGTTGAGTAACATGCTTATGGATATAATGTTGTTGTCTTTGCTTGAAGAAGGATGTATCATGACGTGAAGAGTATGTTGGTAAGTAAATTGCTAATTGTAGTCTTGGTAGGTTACTTGATTGAGTAGGAGATATGGTAATTTTACTTGATCATTGCACTTGTGACTTATTGAAGGTTATCATTAGTATGCTTTGCTTTGCTATGGTTTAATTGCATATGTAGTCTATTATGTTTTCATAAATGTCCCTTTCTAAATATATTTGATTGGTAATTGTATATGAGATTCCATACTTAGTACATGTGGAGTACTAATCCCTTTTCTTTCCCTTTTCCCAAACATTTTAGGTTCGGGTCGTTGAGCTTGATCCAAATTGCTAGGAAGGAAGACTTGGGTATTTTGCCATCCAAGTGGTAGGTCCTCACTCTCTCGAGGACGTGGCCGACATCTCTCTTATATGATGTGTAGTTACTATGATTCTATGTTGACTCTGTTATTCTCTTGAGACGATGTAGTAGACAGCCTATATGCGGCTTCTTTCATTTGATGTAGGGCTATGCCCAAGACTTATTGTAATCGATAGATGGTTTATGAGATGAGACGGTTTTATGACTATTATTTTCTAAATATATAAGTGTATGAAATAAAAGTAGAAGACTAAGTAATCTTCGTATATGAACAAGTCTATGTATACTTGATATATATGATGATGTGTATGTAGAGGTCTATGTAAACCTCCGAGTAGTTTTAGATAAAAAGTTTTTAATTCTTTCTGATTTTTAGTCGATGAATGCTATGACGAAGCTAAGAGGCTTGTCTTAGTCCTCCGAGAGGACGACGACGCCGGTTACGTCTGGGGGGGGGGGGTAAACCCGGATGTGACAAACTTGGTATCAGAGCATGAGGTTGAATATCCTTGATGTTAACGTCTCTCTCTCAACCACGTTATTTAAGTTTGTATTCATAATTGTGAAGCGCGCCACACTTATGAATAGGAACTTATTTGATGATTAGGAATCATTCTCATTGTTGGAAATCCATATCGTGCCCCTAGAATGTACGTCGTATATGCTTTCGCATGAACCTTGTGTTTTGGTTATAGGAGATGAATACTAGAAGAAATGCGGCTCGAAGACTTGAGAAAGAGATGGCTGCTGCGGGAATTCCTCGTGACGAACCTGCTGCTCCTCTTGAAGAGGTTGCTGTTGATAACCAGGTTCCTGCTGATCTTCCAACGATGACAGAAGCTCAGATGAGAGCTATTATTGCTCAAATGGCTCAAGCCATGACTACTCAAGCTCAAGCCGCAACAGTGCAAGCCCAAGCTATGACTGCCCAAGCCAATAGGGATTTGGCACCTAGAGTCCACGAACAGACTATAGCCTCCAGACTTAGGGATTTCACTCGAATGAATCCTCCTGTCTTTTATGGGTCGAAGGTTGATGAAGACCCTCAGGAATTTATTGATGAGGTTCATAAGATTTTGTGTGCTATGGGGCTGTCATCTAGCGAGAATGCCGAGTTGGACTCATACCAACTCAAGGATGTCGCTCAGATATGGTATGCGCAATGGAAGGACAACAGGCCACTTGGAAGTGGGTTAGTGACGTGGGAGTTATTCAAAGGGGCCTTCATTGATCGGTTCTTCCCTAGAGAGATGAGGGAAACGAAGGTGGTGGAATTCATCAATCTCCGCCAAGAAACGATGAGTGTTCATGAGTATTCTCTGAAATTTACTCAATTGGCCAAATATGCTCCGTCTTTGGTCTCCGATCCTAGAGACGAAATGAGTCGATATGTGATAGGTATATCGGACGATTTACAAGAGGAGTGTCAATCGGCTATGCTACATGATAACATGAATATTGGTCGTCTCATGGTGCATGCAAGAAGGGTGGAGGAGGCTAGAGCAAAAAGGAAGGATAAGAATAAGGACTTAAGAAGGACAAGGTCTTATGAGGGGGAAACTGCTAAGGATAGGTTGGGAATTCAAGACAGGCCTAGATTCAAGAAGAGGTTCTCAAACCACGTTCCATCCAAATTTCCCAAGACTAGGGATCCTAAAGCCCCTAGACCAAAAGTTGCAAAGGGAAAGGGTGGAAACTCATCTAATGAGAAGCCTACTTGTGTTAAGTGTGGAAAGGAACACTATGGTGAATGTTTGATCGGAACGGGGAATTGCTTTAGTTGTGGGAAGAGTGATCACAAAGTTAGGGACTGCTCTAACATAAGGAACCGAGAAAGGAATGTGCAAAAGCAAGCGAGTGAGGCTCCTAAGAAGAACCGTTTTTATGCTCTTCGTTCGAGAGATGACCAAGAGGCCTCTCCCGATGTGGTGACTGGTATGTTACAAATCTTTGCCATTGATGTGTATGCATTACTTGATCCGGGTGCTACTTTGTCTTTCGTTACTCCATTAGTAGCTAAGAAGTTTAGTACATTACCCGATGTTTTGCATGAACCTATTTTGGTGTCTACTCCGGTTGGTGAATCAGTGGTAGCAAAAAGGGTCTATCGAAATTGTCCTATTTCAATGCCTCATAGAGTTTCTCATATTGATCTAGTTGAGCTAGACATGTTTGATTTTGATGTCATATTAGGTATGGACTGGTTGCATGCTAGTTTCGCTTCCATCGATTGTAGGACCAAAATTGTGAGGTTTTGTTTCCCAAATGAACCCGTTATTGAGTGGAAGGGTGGAAATTCTCTTCCTAGAGGTCGTTTCATAACATGCCTAAAGGCGTGTAAAATGATCTCGAAGGGGTGTCTCTACCATATTGTGAGAGTCCAAGAAGTGGATTCCGAAGTTCCTCCTATAGAGTCAGTCCCCGTGGTGAGTGAATTTACGGAGGTCTTTCCTGATGACCTTCCAGGCATTCCTCCCAAACGGGAAATCGATTTTGGTATCGATTTGCTACCGGAAACAAATCCTATTTCTATTCCTCCTTATAGAATGGCTCCGGCCGAGTTAAAGGAATTGAAGGCACAACTTAAAGATTTGCTAGACAAGGGCTTTATAAGGCCTAGCATTTCTCCATGGGGTGCTCCGGTCTTGTTCGTGAAAAAGAAGGATGGGTCCTTGAGAATGTGTATTGACTACCGACAACTCAACAAGGTTACTATCAAGAACAAGTATCCTCTTCCTCGGATTGATGATTTATTTGATCAACTCCAAGGAGCGAGTTACTTCTCAAAGATTGATTTGAGGTCAGGGTACCACCAGCTTAGGGTGAGAAATGAAGATATTCCAAAGACAGCTTTTCGGACTCGATATGGGCATTATGAGTTCGTGGTTATGTCCTTTGGTCTCACAAATGCTCCGGCGGCATTTATGGATCTGATGAACAGGGTGTTTCGAAATTTCCTTGATTCATTCGTTATTGTATTTATCGATGATATCTTGGTGTATTCGAAAAATGAGGTTGACCACAGGGATCATCTAAGGGTAGTTGCAAACCCTTAGAGAACATAAATTGTTCGCCAAGTATAGCAAGTGAGAGTTTTGGCTGAGGTCGGTGGTATTTCTTGGGCACATCATCTCTAGTGAGGGAGTTGAGGTAGACCCAAGGAAGACGGATGCGGTAAGAAACTGGCCTAGACCCTTGACCCCAACTGACATTAGGAGTTTCTTGGGTCTAGCGGGTTATTATCGAAGGTTCGTAGAAGGCTTTTCCTCCATTGCATCTCCTTTGACTTCATTGACTCAAAAAGGTAAAAAGTTTGAATGGTCAGAGGCATGCGAGAGGAGTTTTCAATTATTGAAGGATAGGCTTACTTCCGCTCCGGTGTTAACTTTACCGGAAGGATCTAAAGGGTTCATTGTGTATTGTGATGCATCCCGCGTAGGTTTGGGGTGTGTGCTTATGCAAAATGGGAAGGTGATTGCCTATGCTTCGCGGCAACTTAAGGTGCATGAGAGAAATTATCCTACTCATGACCTTGAGTTAGCGGCCGTGGTGTTTGCTTTAAAAATATGGAGACACTACTTGTATGGTGTTCATGTGGATGTTTTCACTGATCATAAGAGCCTTCAATATGTGTTTACCCAAAAAGATTTGAATCTTCGACAAAGAAGGTGGTTAGAGTTGTTGAAAGATTATGATATGAGTGTCCTATATCATCCCGGCAAGGCAAATGTGGTGGCGGATGCTTTAAGTCGTATGACTATGGGTAGTGTGTCTCATATCGAAGAAGACAAGAAAGATCTAGTAAAAGATGTTCATCGTTTGACTAGATTGGGAGTGCGATTGGTGAGTTCGCTAAATGGAGGTGCCACGATTCATCATAGCTCCGAGTCATCATTGGTGGTTGAGGTAAAGTCCAAACAACACCTTGATCAACTATTGATGGAGTTAAAGGAATCGGTTCTTGGCAAGACGAACGAGTCATTCTCCTTAGGAGAAGACAGTGTATTGAGGTATCAAGGGAGGTTGTGTGTTCCTGATGTGGATGGATTGAGGGATCGGATCCTTGATGAAGCCCATGGATCCCACTATTCCATCCATCCCGGTTCTACAAAGATGTATCATGACCTTCGAGAAATATATTGGTGGGAAGGTTTGAAGAAGGATATAGCGGAATTTGTTGCTAAATGTCCGAATTGTCAACAAGTGAAGGCGGAACATCAAAAGCCGGGTGGCTTACTACAGGAGATCCAAATTCCTACTTGGAAGTGGGAAGACATTAATATGGATTTCGTAGTAGGGTTGCCTCGGACACAAAAGTCATTTGATTCTATATGGGTGATTGTTGATAGATTGACTAAGTCCGCTCACTTTATCCCCGTTAAATCTACGTATTCGGCGGAAGATTATGCGAAGATTTTCATAGATGAGATTGTGTGTCGTCATGGTATTCCGTTATCCATCATTTCGGATAGAGGTGCACAATTCACATCTAGATTTTGGAAGTCGTTTCAAAAAGGTTTGGGTACTACAGTAAAATTAAGTACCGCCTTCCATCCTCAAATGGATGGTCAAGCGGAACGCACGATTCAGACTCTTGAGGATATGCTTAGAGCTTGCATCATTGATTTTAAAGGGAGTTGGGATAAGCATTTGCCGTTGGTGGAGTTTGCATATAATAATAGTTTACATTCGTCCATCTCCATGGCTCCCTATGAAGCCTTGTATGGAAGGAGGTGTAGGTCTCCTATATGATGGTTTGAAGTAGGTGAGTCATCGATATTCGGTCCCGTCTTGATTTACAAGACATTGGAGAATGTACATATCATAAGAAATAGGTTGCAAACAGCCTATAGTCGACAAAAGTCCTATGCCGATAATAGAAGAAGGGACTTGGAGTTTGAAGAGGGTGATAAGGTGTATTTAAAAAATCTCACCTATGAAGGGTGTGGTAAGATTTGGCAAGAAGGGGAAGTTGAGCCCTCGATATGTAGGCCCTTATGAGATTTTGGAAAGGATTGGTAAAGTTGCCTATCGTTTAAGATTACCTGATGAGCTAGCTTTGGTTTATCCGGTTTTCCATGTCTCCATGTTAAAGAAGTGTGTCGGGAATCCCGAGTCAATTCTTCCTCTTGAAGGCCTCGGAGTCAAGGATAACCTCTCTTATGAGGAGGTTCCGGTTCAAATCCTTGACAGGCAAGTGAAAAAGTTGAGGAACAAAGAGGTAGCTTCCGTAAAAGTGTTATGGAGGAACCACCTAGTAGAGGGTGCAACGTGGGAGGCGGAGGCCGACATGAAAACCCGTTATCCTCACCTTTTTGATGTTTAAGGTTAGTAACGTTCTCTAATGATATAAATGCATTAGATATTGTGAATCTCTGTTGTTTTTGTGAAACTTAGCAAAACTCCTAGTTGTGGAGACTTCTAAAAATGGAGTCACTCTAAGGTGACCTTAGACAAATTGGAAGTTGTCTTGTTTTTTTTTGCATATTTGAGTCAAGTTTTGTGATTTAGGTATGGTTAATCCTTGCTGATATTGTATTGAGCACATTGATAAAATGAACTTTGTACTATTTGAATTGAGTGATAAATGATTGAGCTCATGCCTGTATGAAAAGGAGAAAAAAAAACCTCATGAGGAAATGTTGAGATCATGTATGGTAAATTGATGTTTTGAAGTATTTTTATGAAATAATATAGTTCATGCTATGGAATATTGTGAATTGGTTGAGCTGCTAGTCTTGAGTCTACTCCCTCTTTTTTAAGAGTGTTTGGTGTCATTCGGGGACGAATGTTCCTAAGGGGGGATAATGTAACATTTTGAAATATCGAGGTCATGTGATAAGACTTAAATGAACTCCTTAGGATCTAAACCAGTGTTCCTAGCCAATTAGACATATTTAGAGTCTTTGAAGTGGTGTTGGAACCGAAACTCTTGAACGTCCGGCAAATTGGTTCATAAGAGGGCTAGAGTGTCCTTTTGATTTAACCAAGTTAAAGAGTCGGAATTTGGTAAACAGTTGTAACTATAGGTGTAAAATATTGTGTGGGATGGTATCATGTTGGAAAAGTCAGGGGACGACTCCCCAAGGACCAAACAAGGACCCTCGAGGAGGACCCTTGAAGCAGCAGGGCATGACGGACCCCATGACGGGGCGTCACAGGCGCGACGGGGCGTCGAGGCCTCCGTCGTGCCAGCCTTAGCGCTTGGACTTTTCCTCCGCCTGCACAAGTCTCTGACCAACGTGACGGATGTGCAGGACGGAGGGATGTCAGTCCGTCACGCCCACGACGGACCGTCGTCGGGGATCCGTCGTGGAAGGTCTGTGGCAGTTTTGGAAAAGTTAGTTTTTAGTTAGTTAATTAATTAAGTGTCTTAGGGGTAATTAGGGGTTTAAGAGAGACTAATTAAGTGACTTAAGACCCTACTATAAATACCCCAACCCTCATTAGCCTAATCATTCTCTCAAAAACAAAACTCTCTTCCTTCTCTCTACTTTCTCTCTCTATTGGAAGACTCCATTGGAGATCAACTTGGGGAGATCATTGGGGGTTGATTTAGCACGAAATTCACCATCAAAACGTCATCAAACCTTAAGGTATGGGATCTAATTCACCTTTGAGATTCTTTCCTCAAAGGGTTCCTTCAAAGCTTTTTCCAAAAAGTTGAGTTTCTTATGGGTTTCATCCAAATCCGAATTTGATCATGTGAATTGTATTCTTTGGGTTAGAATGAATAGATTATCATGAATTGTAACTTGACTATGGAGAATTGAAGTAGTTTGATCTAGATTGTGGGTGATGACCCCTAACCCTTAACCCTAAATGTTGAATTGATATGGATTAGGTTGAGTTTGATAGAATTGATCTCATAATTAGTTAAATGGTCTTTAATGATTGTTATTGCATTAATTATAGATCTATTATGATGAATTGAAGTTCTTCACACCTACGTTCTTGAATATTGAATCTAAGTTAAGAAGATACACTTGAGATCATGTTACTAAGCTTTGATGTAGTATTGCTTCATAGTATATGCTTCTCCTTGATTAGTTCTTGTGATTTATTATTGAATTACATCGATGTGATGATCTAAGATTGGTTGATCTATGGGTTGATGGTAAGGTCCTTTATTGATGGACTAGGGAGGAGTATTGGTAAGTCTTGATGATCCTAGCCTTTACTTCCAATTATGGTTAATTGTCATCAAGTGATAATGTTATGTTGAAGTATGCTTTGATTGATGTGATAAGTTGATATGATACATGAACTTATATGCTTAGGTTTGTTGTGAGTTTGCTAGGTGTAATGTAACATAGGGAAGTTGTACGATGTGCCCTATTATGATGAGATGTACGAGGGTTGACTTCACCTATATGGATTGTTATGAAAGGACTAATTCTCATACAATTCTTATTGAGTTATTATGATGATTATACGAGGGATTGACCCTTCTATTTAACTAAATTGAGAAGGTTAACAAAGATTAAAGATTTCTCTAAATGGGGACTTAGCTTAGCACCGAGCGAACTTGACAATGGGAGGTGATGACTTGTCCCTAAAAAGGAAAGATTCATCCTAGAAGTTGCCCATGTGACGATAACTCCCATGTATGAGGGATGTGTCACTTTAAGGGATTCCCATGAGGAGCGGCCCATATTACCAAATGGTATAAATAGGGATATCTACCTCTTAGTTCTTGAACTATGTTGCCACCATAGGATACTAGCTAGTGGATCCACCTAGATAGCTATGTTCACGTTAGGTTCTACCTTGGCCGGTAGACCACCTTCCATCGGTGTAAGGTTTCATGACACCGGATTCCACATTCGATTATGTGGTCTATGTCGGTTAAGGCAAATGTTCCCTAAACTAAAATGAATGAATGAATAAGGTATAGGCTAATCAAAGTAACTTGAGAGGTTGGCTATAGCTTAGGTAGGGGTATGGGACTCTACCTACGCCTTGCACTAGTTTGCCTTGATAGGAACTTTGAGAGGTCAATATTATACATGTGAAGCGATGGTATGATGTAAATGGTTTGTATGTTGAGTAACATGCTTATGAATATAATGTTGTTGTCTTTGCTTGAAGAAGGATGTATCATGACGTGAAGAGTATGTTGGTAAGTAAATTGCTAATTGTAGTCTTGGTAGGTTACTTGATTGAGTAGGAGATATGGTAATTTTACTTGATCATTGCACTTGTGACTTATTGAAGGTTATCATTAGTAGGCTTTGCTTTGCTATGGTTTAATTGCATATGTAGTCTATTATGTTTTCATAAATGTCCCTTTTTTAAATATATTTGATTGGTAATTGTATATGAGATTCCATACTTAGTACATGTGGAGTACTAATCCCTTTTCTTTCCCTTTTCCCAAACATTTTAGGTTCGGGTCGTTGAGCTTGATCCAAATTGCTAGGAAGGAAGACTTGGGTATTTTGCCATCCAAGTGGTAGGTCCTCACTCTCTCGAGGACGTGGCCGACATCTCTCTTTTATGATGTGTAGTTACTATGATTCTATGTTGACTCTGTTATTCTCTTGAGACGATGTAGTAGACAGCCTATATGCGGCTTCTTTCATTTGATGTAGGGCTATGCCCAAGACTTATTGTAATCGATAGATGGTTTATGAGATGAGACGGTTTTATGACTATTATTTTCTAAATATATAAGTGTATGAAATAAAAGTAGAAGACTAAGTAATCTTCGTATATGAACAAGTCTATGTATACTTGATATATATAATGATGTGTATGTAGAGGTCTATGTAAACCTCCGAGTAGTTTTAGATAAAAAGTTTTTAATTCTTACTGATTTTTAGTCGATGAATGCTATGACGAAGCTAAGAGGCTTGTCTTAGTCCTCCGAGAGGACGACGACGCCGGTTACGTCTAGGGGGTAAACCCGGATGTGACAAACTTGGTATCAGAGCATGAGGTTGAATATCCTTGATGTTAACGTCTCTCTCTCAACCACGTTATTTAAGTTTGTATTCATAATTGTGAAGCGCGCCACACTTATGAATAGGAACTTATTTGATGATTAGGAATCATTCTCATTGTTGGAAATCCATATCGTGCCCCTAGAATGTACGTCGTATATGCTTTCGCCTGAACCTTGTGTTTTGGTTATAGGAGATGAATACTAGAAGAAACGCGGCTCGAAGACTTGAGGAAGAGATGGCTGCTGCGGGAATTCCTCGTGACGAACCTGCTCCTCCTCTTGAAGAGGTTGCTATTGATGATCAGGTTCCTGCTGATCCTCCACCGATGACAGAAGCTCAGATGAGAGCTATTATTGCTCAAATGGCTCAAGCCATGACTACTCAAGCTCAAGCCGCAACAGTGCAAGCCCAAGCTATGACTGCCCAAGCCAATAGGGATTTGGCACCTAGAGTCCATGAACAGACTATGGCCTCCAGACTTAGGGATTTCACTAGAATGAATCCTCCTGTCTTTTATGGGTCGAAGGTTGATGAAGACCCTCAGGAATTTATTGATGAGGTTCACAAGATTTTGTGTGCTATGGGGCTGTCATCTAGCGAGAATGCCGAGTTGGCCTCATACCAACTCAAGGATGTCGCTCAGATATGGTATGCGCAATGGAAGGACAACAGGCCACTTGGAAGTGGGTTAGTGACGTGGGAGTTATTCAAAGGGGCCTTCATTGATCGGTTCTTCCCTAGAGAGATGAGGGAAACGAAGGTGGTGGAATTCATCAATCTCCGCCAAGGAACGATGAGTGTTCATGAGTATTCTCTGAAATTTACTCAATTGGCCAAATATGCTCCGTCTTTGGTCTCCGATCCTAGAGACGAAATGAGTCGATATGTGACAGGTATATCGGACGACTTACAAGAGGAGTGTCAATCGGCTATGCTACATGATAACATGAACATTGGTCGTCTCATGGTGCATGCAAGAAGGGTTGAGGAGGCTAGAGCAAAAAGGAAGGATAAGGATAAGGACTTAAGAAGGACAAGGTCTTATGAGAGTGAAACTGCTAAAGATAGGTTGGGAATTCAAGACAGGCCTAGATTCAAGAAGAGGTTCTCAAACCACGTTCCATCCAAATTTCCCAAGACTAGGGATCCTAAAGCCCCTAGACCAAAAGTTGCAAAGGGAAAGGGTGGAAATTCATCTAATGAGAAGCCTACTTGTGTTAAGTGTGGGAAGGAACACTATGGTGAATGTTTAATCGGAACGGGGAATTGCTTTAGTTGTGGGAAGATTAATCATAAAGTTAGGGACTGCCCTAACATAAGGAACCGAGAAAGGAATGTGCAAAAGCAAGCGAGTGAGGCTCCTAAGAAGAACCGTTTTTATGCTCTTCGTTCGAGAGATGACCAAGAGGCCTCTCCCGATGTGGTGACTGGTATGTTACAAATCTTTGCCCTTGATGTGTATGCATTACTTGATCCGGGTGCTACTTTGTCTTTCGTTACTCCATTGGTAGCTAAGAAGTTTAGTACATTACCCGATGTTTTGCATGAACCTATTTTGGTGTCTACCCCGGTGGGTGAGTCAGTGGTAGCAAAAAGAGTCTATCGAAATTATCCTATTTCAATACCTCATAGAGTTTCTCATATTGATCTAGTTGAGCTAGACATGTTTGATTTTGATGTCATATTAGGTATGGACTGGTTGCATGCTAGTTTTGCTTCCATCAATTGTAGGACCAAAATTGTGAGGTTTTGTTTCCCAAATGAACCCGTTATTGAGTGGAAGTGTGGAAATTCTCTTCCTAAAGGTCGTTTCATAACATGCCTAAAGGCGTGTAAAATGATCTCGAAGGGGTGTCTCTACCATATTGTGAGAGTCCAAGAAGTGGATTCCGAAGTTCCTCCTATAGAGTCAGTCCCCGTGGTGAGTGAATTTACGGAGGTCTTTCCTGATGACCTTCCTGGCATTCCTCCCGAACGAGAAATCGATTTCGGTATCGATTTCCTACCGGAAACAAATCCTATTTCTATTCCTCCTTATAGAATGGCTCCGGCCAAGTTAAAGGAATTGAAGGCACAACTTAAAGATTTGCTAGACAAGGGCTTTATAAGGCCTAGCATTTCTCCATGGGGTGCTCCGGTCTTGTTCGTGAAAAAGAAGGATGGGTCCTTGAGAATGTGTATTGACTACCGACAACTCAACAAGGTTACTATCATGAACAAGTATCCTCTTCCTCGGATTGATGATTTATTTGATCAACTCCAAGGAGCGAGTTACTTCTCAAAGATTGATTTGAGGTCAGGGTACCACCAGCTTAGGGTGAGAAATGAAGATATTCCAAAGACAGCTTTTCGGACTCGATATGGGCATTATGAGTTCGTGGTTATGTCTTTTGGTCTCACAAATGCTCCGGCGGCGTTTATGGATCTGATGAACAGAGTGTTTCGAAATTTCCTTGATTCATTCGTTATTGTATTTATCGATGATATCTTGGTGTATTCAAAAAATGAGGTTGACCACAGGGATCATCTAAAGGTAGTATTGCAAACCCTTAGAGAACATAAATTGTTCGCCAAGTATAGCAAGTGCGAGTTTTGGCTGAGGTCGGTGGCATTTCTTGGGCACATTATCTCTAGTGAGGGAGTTGAGGTAGATCCAAGGAAGACAGATGTGGTAAGAAACTGGCCTAGACCCTTGACCCAAACTGATATTAGGAGTTTCTTGGGTCTAGCGGGTTATTATCGAAGGTTCGTAGAAGGCTTTTCATCCATTGCATCTCCTTTGACTTCATTGACTCAAAAAGGTAAAAAGTTTGAATGGTCAGAGGCATGCGAGAGGAGTTTTCAATTATTGAAGGATAGGCTTACTTCCGCTCCGGTGTTAACTTTACCGGAAGGATCTAAAGGGTTCATTATGTATTGTGATGCATCCCGCGTAGGTTTGGGGTGTGTGCTTATGCAAAATGGGAAGGTGATTGCCTATGCTTCGAGGCAACTTAAGGTGCATGAGAGAAATTATCCTACTCATGATCTTGAGTTAGCGGCCGTGGTGTTTGCTTTAAAAATATGGAGACACTACTTGTATGGGTTCATGTGGATATTTTCACTGATCATAAGAGCCTTCAATAGGTGTTTACCCAAAAAGATTTGAATCTTCGACAAAGAAGGTGGTTAGAGTTGTTGAAAGATTATGATATGAGTGTCCTATATCATCACGGCAAGGCAAATATGGTGGCGGATGCTTTAAGTCGTATGACTATGGGTAGTGTGTCTCATATCGAAGAAGACAAGAAAGATCTAGTAAAAGATGTTCATCGTTTGACTAGATTGGGAGTGCGATTGGTGAGTTCGCTAAATGGAGGTGCCACGATTCATCATAGCTCCGAGTCATCATTGGTGGTTGAGGTAAAGTCCAAACAACACCTTGATCAACTATTGATGGAGTTAAAGGAGTCGGTTCTTGGCAAGACGAACGAGTCATTCTCCTTAGGAGAAGACAGTGTTTTGAGGTATCAAGGGAGGTTGTGTGTTCCTAATGTGGATGGATTGAGGGATCGGATCCTTGATGAAGCCCATGGATCCCACTATTCCATCCATCCCGGTTCTACAAAGATGTATCATGACCTTCGGGAAATATATTGGTGGGAAGGTTTGAAGAAGGATATAGCGGAATTTGTTGCTAAATGTCCGAATTATCTACATGTGAAGGCGGAACATCAAAAGCCGGGTGGCTTACTACAGGAGATCCAAATTCCTACTTGGAAGTGGGAAGACATTAATATAGATTTCGTAGTAGGGTTGCCTCGGACTCAAAAGTCATTTGATTCTATATGGGTGATTGTTGATAGATTGACTAAGTCCGCTCACTTTATCCCCGTCAAATCTACGTATTCGGCGGAAGATTATGCAAAGATTTTCATAGATGAGATTGTGTGTCATCATGGTATTCCGTTATCCATCATTTCGGATAGAGGTGCACAATTCACATCTAGATTTTGGAAGTCGTTTCAAAAAGGTTTGGGTACTAAAGTGAAATTAAGTACCGCCTTCCATCCTCAAACGGATGGTCAAACGGAACGCACGATTCAGACTCTTGAGGATATGCTTAGAGCTTGCATCATTGATTTTAAAGGGAGTTGGGATAAGCATTTGCCGTTGGTGGAGTTTGCATATAATAATAGTTTCCATTCGTCCATCTCCATGGCTCCCTATGAAGCCTTGTATGGAAGGAGGTGTAGCTCTCCTATAGGATGGTTTGAAGTAGGTGAGTCATCGATATTCGGTCCCGACTTGATTTACAAGACGTTGGAGAATGTACATATCATAAGAAATAGGTTGCAAACAGCCTATAGTCGACAAAAGTCCTATGCCGATAATAGAAGATGGGACTTGGAGTTTGAAGAGGGTGATAGGGTGTATTTAAAAATCTCACCTATAAAGGGTGTGGTAAGATTTGGCAAGAAAGGGAAGTTGAGCCCTCGATATGTAGGCCCTTATGAGATTTTAGAAAGGGTTGGTAAAGTTGCCTATCGTTTAAGATTACCTGATGAGCTAGCTTTGGTCCATCCGATTTTCCATGTCTCCATGTTAAAGAAGTGTGTCAGAAATCCCGAGTCAATTCTTCCTCTTGAAGGCCTCGGAGTCAAGGATAACCTCTCTTATGAGGAGGTTCCGGTTCAAATCCTTGACAGGCAAGTGAAAAAGTTGAGGAACAAAGAGGTAGCTTCCGTAAAAGTGTTATGGAGGAACCACCTAGTAGAGGGTGCAACATGGGAGGCGGAGGCCGACATGAAAACCCGTTATCCTCATCTTTTTGATGTTTAAGGTTAGTATCTCTCTCTAATGATATAAATGCCTTAGATATTGGAATCTCTGTTGTTTTATGAAACTTAGCAAAACTCCTAGTTTTGGAGACTTTTAAAAATGGAGTCACTTTAAGGTGACCTTAGACAAATTGGAAGTTGTCTTGTTTCTTGCATATTTGAGTCAAGCTTTGTGATTTAGGTATGGTTAATCCTTGCTGATATTGTATTGAGCATATTGATAAAATGAACTTTGTACTATTTGAATTGAGTGATAAATGATTGAGCTCATGCCCGTATAAAAAGGAGAAAAACCTCATGAGGAAATGTTGAGATCATGTATGGTAAATTGATGTTTTGAAGTATTTTTATGAAATAATGTAGTTCATGCTACGGAATATTGTGAATTGGTTGAGCTGCTAGTCTTGAGTTTACTTCCTCTTTTTAAGAGTGTTTGGTGTCATTCGGGGACGAATGTTCCTAAGGGGGGGATAATGTAACATTTTGAAATATCGAGGTCATGTGATAAGACTTAAATGAACTCCTTAGGAATCTAAACCAGTGTTCCTAGCCAATTAGGCATATTCAGAGTATTTGAAGTGGTGTTGGAACCGAAACTCTTAAACGTCCGGCAAATTGGTTCATAAGAGGGCTAGAGTGTCCTTTTGATTTAACCTAGTTAAAGAGTCGGAATTTGGTAAACGGTTGTAACTATAGGTGTAAAATATTGTGTGGGATGGTATCATGTTGGAAAAGTCGGGGGATGACTCCCCAAGGACCAAACAAGGACCCTCGAGGAGGACCCTTGAAGTAGCAGGGCATGACGGACCCCATGACGGGGAGTCACAGGCGCGACGGGGCATCGAGGCCTCCGTCGTGCCAGCCTTAGCGCTTGGACTTTTCCTCCGCCTGCACAAGTCTCTGACCAGCGTGACGGATGTGCAGGACGGAGGGAAGCCAGTCCGTCACGGCCACGATGGTCCGTCGTCGTGGAACCGTCGTGCGCTTGGGGAGAAAGCCTCCGCCTGCACAAGTCTCTGACCAACGTGACGGATGTGCAGGACGGAGGGATGTCAGTCCGTCACGCCCACGACGGACCGTCGTCGGGGATCCGTCGTGGAAGGTCTGTGGCAGTTATGGAAAAGTTATTTTTTTAGTTAGTTAATTAATTAAGTGTCTTAGGGGTAATTAGGGGTTTAAGAGAGACTAATTAAGTGACTTAAGACCCCACTATAAATACCCAACCCTCATTAGCCTAATCATTCTCTCAAAAACAAAACTCTCTTCCTTCTCTCTACTTTCTCTCTCTATTGGAAGACTCCATTGGAGATCAACTTGGGGAGATCATTGTGGGTTGATTTAGCACGAAATTCACCATCAAAACGTCATCAAACCTTAAGGTATGGGATCTAATTCACCTTTGAGATTCTTTCCTCAAAGGGTTCCTTCAAAGCTTTTTCCAAAAAGTTGAGTTTCTTATGGGTTTCATCCAAATCCGAATTTGATCATGTGAATTGAGTTAATTATGTATTCTTTGGGTTAGAATGAATAGATTATCATGAATTGTAACTTGACTATGGAGAATTGATGTAGTTTGATCTAGATTGTGGGTGATGACCCCTAACCCTTAACCCTAAATGTTGAATTGATATGGATTAGGTTGAGTTTGATAGAATTGATCTCATAATTAGTTTAAATGGTCTTTAATGATTGTTATTGCATTGATTATGGATCTATTATGATGAATTGAAGTTCTTCACACCTATGTTCTTGAATATTGAATCTAAGTTAAGAAGATACACTTGAGATCATGTTACTAAGCTTTGATGTAGTATTGCTTCATAGTATAGTGCTTCTCCTTGATTAGTTCTTGTGATTTATTATTGAATTACATCGATGTGATGATCTAAGATTGGTTGATCTATGGGTTGATGGTAAGGCCCTTCATTGATGGACTTAGGGAGGAGTATTGGTAAGTCTTGATGATCCTAGCCTTTACTTCAAATTATAGTTAATTGTCATCAAGTGATAATGTTATGTTGAAGTATGCTTTGATTGATGTGATAAGTTGATATGGTACATGAACTTATATGCTTAGGTTGGTTGTGAGGTTGCTAGGTGTAATGTAATATAGGGAAGTTGTACGATGTGCCCTATTATGATGAGATGTACGAGGGTTGACTTCACCTATATGGATTGTTATGAAAGGACTAATTCTCATACAATTCTTATTTGAGCTATTATGATGATTATACGAGGGATTGACCCTCCTATCTAACTAAATTGAGAAGGTTAATAAAGATTAAAGATTTCTCTAAATGGGGACTTAGCTTAGCACCGAGCGAACTTGACAATGGGAGGTGATGACTTGTCCCTAAAAAGGAAAGATTCATCCTAGAAGTTGCCCATGTGACGATAACTCCCATGTATGAGGGATGTGTCACTTTAAGGGATTCCCATGAGGAGCGGCCCATATTACCAAATGGTATAAATAGGGATATCTACCTCTTAGTTCTTGAACTATGTTGCCACCATAGGATACTAGCTAGTGGATCCACCTAGATAGCTATGTTCACGTTAGGTTCTACCTTGGCCGGTAAACCACCTTCCATCGGTGTAGGTTTCATGACACCGGATTCCACATTCGATTATGTGGTCTATGTCGGTTAAGGCAAATGTTCCCTAAACTAAAATGAATGAATGAATAAGGTATAGGCTAATCAAAGTAACTTGAGAGGTTGGCTATAGCTTAGGTAGGGGTATGGGACTCTACCTACGCCTTGCACTAGTTTGCCTTGATAGGAACTTTGAGAGGTCAATATTATACATGTAAAGCGATGGTATGATGTAAATGGTTTGTATGTTGAGTAACATGCTTATGAATATAATGTTGTTGTCTTTGCTTGAAGAAGGATGTATCATGACGTGAAGAGTATGTTGGTAAGTAAATTGCTAATTGTAGTCTTGGTAGGTTACTTGATTGAGTAGGAGATATGGTAATTTTACTTGATCATTGCACTTGTGACTTATTGAAGGTTATCATTAGTATGCTTTGCTTTGCTATGGTTTAAATTGCATATGTAGTCTATTATGTTTTCATAAATGTCCCTTTCTAAATATATTTGATTGGTAATTGTATATGAGATTCCATACTTAGTACATGTGGAGTACTAATCCCTTTTCTTTCTTTTTTCCCAAACATTTTAGGTTCGGGTCGTTGAGCTTGATCCAAATTGCTAGGAAGGAAGACTTGGGTATTTTGCCATCCAAGTGGTAGGTCCTCACTCTCTCGAGGACGTGGCCGACATCTCTCTTTTATGACGTGTAGTTATTATGATTCTATGTTGACTGTGTTATTCTCTTGAGACGATGTAGTAGACAGCCTATATGCGGCTTCTTTCATTTGATGTAGGGCTATGCCCAAGACTTATTGTAATCGATAGATGGTTTATGAGATGAGACGGTTTTATGAGTATTATTTTCTAAATATATAAGTGTATGAAATAAAAGTAGAAGACTAAGTAATCTTCGTATATGAACAAGTCTATGTATACTTGATATATATAATGATGTGTATGTAGAGGTCTATGTAAACCTCCGAGTAGTTTTAGATAAAAAGTTTTTAATTCTTACTGATTTTTAGTCGATGAATTCTATGACGAAGCTAAGAGGCTTGTCTTAGTCCTGCGAGAGGACGAAGACGCCGGTTACGTCTGGGGGGTAAACCCGGATGTGACAGATAAATGTAGTAAGAACATGTTAGAAGTCAATTTTATCAATAATGGTGTTTATGTGAAAGGTGTTCTCACATGTCACTACACCATTTTAGGTATACAACCACACAAATTCTGGACTATGCTTTTAAAGTGTTGCCTGAAGTATTTTTGGGAACGCTTTTAAAGTGTAGCCAATTTTTTTTTAACTTTTATCAACGATCATATTGGCAACACTTGAAAAGTGTAATCTTTAATGAACAAGCTACACTTTGTAAGTGTTGTTACAGTATGATATAATTGGCAATTGTTTTTTGCAAAAATGGCAACACTTTTAAAGTGTCCTATTTTTATTATTGTAAAATCAACACATTATAAGTGTGTCCTTAAAATTTTCACCAAAATTTTGCATTCCCTTCAACAGTTTTAACTCTCCCTCCAATTTCTATTTGCCCAAAAAATAAACATTAATAATACATTATAAAACAATAAAGACGAAAAGTTTCTTTCTCTTTCACTTCACTGAAGAATGCGTTGAGCTGAAGAGAGAGCGGAAGAACTGATTGACATGAAGAACTCATCTTTCAATTTTGGGCATTAGATTGTCAAGGAAGATGTTACATTTCTCGCTTCAGCATTCAACGAAGTAACAATGTCACCATTATCTGATTGGAGTCTCTCTCAGGTAGGGTTTTTACATATTCACATATATTTTAAGAAAACTCTAAATTTTTTACTACTTTGGAGTTAGACGCGCCTGAACAACACATTGAAGTCGGGTTGGACTCGAATATCGAAAAGGTGTTTTATTCTGTGCAGAAACTTGACGAAACATTTGAGGAAGAGGCTGCTGATGTTGTTGGATTTGAACCTAAACGACCTCAATTGGAGGATAAAGCTAATGGATTGGGTATTTTCCTTGTTTCAGTCTTTCTTTTAGAGCTAACCCTTGTTACAGTTCACATTATTTTAGTGTCTTGCACTATGATTTTTGTGTTGTTATTTTTGGTGTTTAGTCTTCATTTTGATGTTCTTGTTAAGAGCCAAAAATGATGATTTTTATTTTGTTATGTAGTTTCATTATTTCTTGAATTGTGGTGTGCTATGTTTTAGGTCTTTTTCATGAAATTATTGTGGTGAAAAATACTTAACAAAGGGAATTCAGTTTTTGTGTTAAACTTGAAGTATAGATGTCACATATGAGGAGCACCCCCTAGTCGTAACCGGCGTCGGTGTCATCTTTGAGGACTAAGACTAGCCTCTTAGCTTACATCATTAGATTCATAGGTCAAAATGCGGAAATTTAAAACTTTTCATTACTTCTACATTGAGGTTTACTTAGACATCTACATACACATAATATATATCATATCGAGTATACATAGAACCTTCGTATAAGAAGATTACATAGTCTTCTACTTTTATTGCACATTGATATATAATATACTTAACATAGTCTTAAAGTAGTATCTCATCTCATAACCATCTATAACAAGAGTATCTCAATTGGGCATATCCCATACATCAATGTAATAAAGCCACATATAATCTATACAATTCGTACTCAAATGAAAAGGAAAGAACATATAAGTCTTAAAGCTAAAACAACTACATAAGCTTGATATTGGCATTTCCCTCAGAAAGTGAGGACCTACCCAACTTGGATGATTGAGAAATTCTATGTCTTTTTTAAAGTCTTATAAAAATACCTTCAACTACTGGAACCTGAAATGTTGGGGAATGGGGAGAAAATGGGGTTAGCACATCACATGTACTAAGTATGAGACCATATGCACATATAATACCAAATCATGCTAAAAAGGGATATTTCATTAAAACATGCTACTTTACAATTGGAAAATCTTATGCACATTCAAGAACCAATACAAGTCATTAATGTATATTCATCAAGTCAATATCATGCATTATACAAGACCAAACCACTTTTAAGTCAACCCAATTCACATTCATATCAACATACTTGAACCCATAATCAAATACAACTCTATCATTAAGTCATAACAACACAAGCATGAACAAGAGTTCATCATATTATAACAAAGCAAGACCATTACTCATGACCCTCATTAAGTCCACTTGTGCAATAACTAAACAAAGCCCCAAAACCTTACTTAATAAAGTCAACATAGCAAGAGCCATAACCAATGTCCAACTCCACATAACATGTCATTAAGAGTACATAATATCATTCTTTAACAATAGAGACCAAATACATTTTCATAAGAGTAACCAACATCATATAGTGTCATTTACATGTTAGATTATCATATTATCATCATTTACATTTGTAACAACCCTAAAAAAATGAATAAGCTAAATGTTTAAGGTGTCAAGAATTCTTGCGATTAGACCAAGGTTCACACGGATTGATACGCGTAGAACCAGACCTCAGAACCCTTACTACGACCAAGCCAACTAACTTGGGGAGTTAGTTGATCTTGTAAAGGTTGTAACCAACCAAGTACGACTCTCGAAAATGAAGATTTAATCGAAGGAGTCTTTACCGGACTTAAAAAGAAGAAATTTTAAGTTTTGAGGGTCTAAGGGTAAAATGGTCTTTTACCAGGCTAGGGGTAGTATCGTAATTACCCTAAATATATAATTAATTAATTATTTAATAAAGTGGAGGGGTAATTTGGGGAGAGAGAGCCGAAATTGGTCTCTTGAAATGAAGTCTTGCTCCACCCGGGTTCGAACCTAGGTGGGAGCAAGGATTTAATATTACTTTTTTTATTATTGGAGAATTAATTTAATAAATTTATAATTAATGGCTGATGTAAAAAGGAAAATCAGATCTTATTATTATTTATTATTTATTTACTTATTAATTAATGTATTGTTTTAAATTGACTAAGTCTTGCCAACTATCCTAGTTTTAAGATGCACTATCTCACACTATCTCTCTCCCTCAAGCCTAAATCTCTCTCTCTCTCTCATCAAATTATTTTTCTTGGCTGCAAAAACAGAAGATAAAAACATTAGAAAGCAATCAAAAGTTCTCTAAACTCAAATAACTTACAAAAAAAAAATATACAAGCAAGCAAGCTAACTTAGGATACGAAAACTTTGCATCATCTTCTCGACGGGTTTGTGTTGAAGGTTTAGGGGAGGAGTTTGGCAGCACTTGGAAGGTGTGGAAAGCTACAACAAGGTATGGGTTTTCTCTCTTGGAATCCTTTCTCCAAGAGGAATTTCTTTCTACAAAAGTCGACATATGAAACTAGGGCTGTCCCCTTGAATGTTGAACTCCTTGTCCCTAGTCTCCTTCCGATTTCAATCTAAATTAGTTTAGAAATCATGTTGTTGGTATGGTTGCTGGTAGCTAAGTGTGAAATATGATGTTCCTTGTGATTTTATGTTTGGAAATAACAAGCATGTTCAATGATGTCAACCGAAAATGATGTGGTGCAATGTGTAAAATGTTTGTTGTTGTTCTCCGTTTTGAAGTCTTAAAATGGCTTGTTTGATGATTGGAATTATTGTGCATAAGGTGTGTAAATTGTGATGTTAAATGAAGTGTAAGGTGGCTGATTTGTGGAAAAATCTAAGCTAAAACAACAATGAATCTACACCTAAGAATGTGTTAAACGAATCGTGAAAGTACCTCAAAACGAACGTATGAATGCTGTTAAATAAAGGCCAGAAAATTTAATAAAATTTCCAGCACTTGGTGATGGAATTTTCGGCCATAATACTTAAGGTGGAGAGGTTTAAAAATATATTTAAAATATGTGAGGTCAGTGGGGATTGAACCCAAGACCTCACTACATGAAAGCTGGAAAAAAAAATGAGAGGTGTGGGATTCGAACCCACAACCTCTTGGCCAAACAAGAGAGTAAGAGGGGAATTTTAAATTAATAAAATAAATGTGGAGAGTGGGGATTGAACCCCCAACCTCTTGAATGGATGAGAGAGTTAGGAGAAAAATAAAGGAGAAAAATAAATGTGGAGAGTGGGGATTGAACCCACAACCTCTTGAATGGATGAGAGAGTTAGGAGAAAAATAAAGGAGAAAAATAACTGTGGAGAGTGGGGATTGAACCCACAACCTCTTGAATGGATGAGAGAGTTAGGAGAAAAATAAAGGAGAAAAATAAATGTGGAGAGTGGGGATTCAACCCACAACCTCTTGAATAGATGAGAGAGTTAGGAGGAAAGTAAAGGAGAAATATAAAATGAGGTGAATGGGAATTGAACCAACAACCTCTTGGATAGGTAAGAAAGTCAATAGATAAATTAAGAGAAAAAGAATGAGCTTGTGGGGGATTGATCCCACAACCTCCATGCCTTGGACGAAAAATAGAGAAGAAAAAGAGAGGAAATATTATGGGGCTGATGGGGATCGAACTAGGATACCCCAAATCTGAAAAATACAAAGGATTAAGTGTTGCCTAAGGGATTCGAAATTGGGTTCCCTTGCCCAGTTCCGTATTGACACATAAGTCATACGTAAGTAAATATTTAATGAATGCTGCCTCTAAAGATCAAAATCAATATCTTGGCATATCTACAAGATGCATAAGTCTTGTACCACATAATCTTGGGTAAACATGAATCACTTAGACAAACTATGAATGAAGCCTCATGGCTTGTATGTATAGACACATAAGTCTAACATACGTTCAAAAGTAAGTGAACGTAAGATGTATGAAATGAGATTATGAACCCTAGAAGGGTTAAGTATGAGTTTAAGATACACTAAATGGCCAAGTGCATTGACATATGATGAGATGAACAATGAAATAATGAAACCCTAGAAGGGTTAAGTGAGGGTGTGAAACACACCAAATGGCCAAGTACATTGGCATATGATGAAATGAACATTTACGTAATAAGAGGTGAATAACTATGAAAAGCAAAGGTGCTAATGATGATGAATGTGGTGACAACATGATATGAGGCTAATGTAAATGATGAGAGCAATCTCAAATGAGCCTAAGTAAATGTTACCAATACGTACTCACCTATGAGAGTGTAAGATAATGAAGAGACCAGTCTCTATGAACACTCTAATGAGAGTATTGAGCTTAACAAACTCAATACGAATGATGAGATGAGAAATCATCTAATGAGATATGATGTCCTCATACTAGAAGCCAGCTTCCATGACGTATGAGATGAATGTAATGGAACTTTATACTAAGCACCGATAGACTAGCTATGAGCGGTGATGCCTTCTTTCGGGAAGGGCGGAGGTTCACGTAACTCTCATGAGATGAGACTGTCCGGCATGCCGGGTATGGGTCTCCTTATATCTCCTAGTCTTCGAACCTATACTGCCAATATAGGGATCTAGCGGGGTTAAATTCCCATGTATGCTAGCATGTTTTTGGGTTACCTTGGCCGGTGATTCCACCTCTTTTCGGTGTGGGGGAGACACTGGATTTCATGATGCTCACATGATCTATGTCGGTTAAAGTTAAAGTTCCCAATAAATGAATGAGGTCACCCTCAAATGATGCACATAATGAAATGAATGATACCAAAGGTGTTAGGATACGATAATCAAAAGGTGAGTTAGATTCAAGTAATGACATTAGGTCATTCTTGGTCATTGCACAACGAACCTAATGAAAGTGTTAAACTACATCCTAGGTATAACTGGTGTTTACATTGGTCTATGAATGAAATGAAATGGAGTACGTATGAATGAACTAAGCAGACTCTGTGTTTGCTAATGAAAACTCCCTAGTTGAGGTCTCATCTGTTGAGACCTCATTTCTGGAAGGTCTTAATGTTAACTCCATGATTCCAATGTCTCATGGCATATGAGTGAATGACAATAAAAGAAGTTATGTGCTACATGCAAAAAGGTGTTGTATGCTATATGATATGTGCTATGTGTAAGTGTTATGTGCTGTGTGCAAATGTGAAAAGTATGATGATGTATGTTATTCTCATGGCATAACTTTCCTATTTCAAATCTGGAAAGCCCACTGACTTTCCTAATCCAAATTTGGAAAGCTCATTGACTTTCCTAATCCAAATTTGGAAACTTTTCTAATCTCAATTTGGCAAGTCCACTGACTTGACTTCCAAAAATCATGTTGTTAGGAAAGAGCTATTCTTTCTCATGCATGTCCCTGGTGTGTGCTTGCATATACCCATACTTAGTACAAGTGTGTACTAACCCTATACAAACTCTACTATTTTAGGTGCAGGCACAGGTGGACGATAGAGCTACAAGATCATCTCTGCAGTTATCCGGACGTCCAGCATTCATCCGGTTTGGTAGGTCCTCATGTTTTCGAGGATGCTACTGTTTTATATTCTAGCTTAGTTTTAGATTTGAGCTAGTGGAGCATGTTGCACTAGCGTTGCTTTCCTATTTTATTCAGACTATGTATTGGTGCCATTTTGGCAATTATACACTTAATAAGAATTGAACTATTTCTTTGAGTTGCTTACCTCTTAATGTTAGATGGTTGATGGTGAACAATTACGTATTAATGAGAATCTTTTTATAAGTATGTTAAGAAATAAAAAGTTTCAAATTTTCCGCTAAAATTAACCTAGATGGAGTAAGAATGACGTAAGTAGGCTTGTCTGCGACCTCTGAGAGGTCAACGACGCCGATCTCGTCTGGGGTCTAGATTCCGGTCGTGACAACATTTATAAACATAT
This sequence comes from Solanum sitiens, assembly GCA_016801875.1. Lineage (NCBI taxonomy): Eukaryota > Viridiplantae > Streptophyta > Magnoliopsida > Solanales > Solanaceae > Solanum > Solanum sitiens. The sequence continues at coordinate 124,695 of JABWTJ010001022.1, forward strand.
ACATACATAAGAACAACCTCCTAAGACTCCCTTCAAGGCTAACTAGTGCAATGTATAGGTAGAGTACCATACCCCTACCTACACTAAGCTATTTAGGTCATCCTTGTTAGAGTTCATTCATTACTTCAGTTTACCTTTTTGGGAACATCTTGCCTTAACCGACATAGACCATATGAGCTAATGTTGAATCCGTTGTCATATAACCCTACACCAAAAGAAGGCGGACTATTTGCCAAGGTAGTACCATAACATGAACATAGCAACTACGTGGATCCACTAGCTAGTATTCCAATATGGGCAACATAGTTCAAGAACTAAGAGATATAATTGGTACCTTATTTATGCTACATGAATTATCGTCTCCAATCTCAAGAGTACATTAGTGATCCTACCTTCCCTATGTGGGAAGGGACACTCGTCACTCTAGTTCACTCGGTGCTAATTTAGAGTCCCATTTTGAAATGTTTTTAGCCTTTATTGACAATCATAACTTAGTTTAAGTCATACTGTCTATCCCTTATATAATCATCATAATAGCTCAATAATAATTGCATGAGTACCTTCCTTTCATTACAATTCATTCATGTGAGATTAACACATTTACATAATCATTCATGATAAGGCACATTGGTAAGTCATCACCATCCTTATAACATTTACATCATAGCAAACACCTCACAAACCACAGTCAAGAAATTTCAATTAAATATCATACCAACTCTATCATTCTTAGTATAAGTTATACTTCAATACAATATCAATACTTAATCACAAGTAACCACAATTGAAGTAAAGAGTTGAGATCACAAGATGTACCAGGTCCCCTTCATAAGCCAACATCAAGGTCTTACCATCAACCGTCATACTCAACTAAACAATGGGTGTAATATCACCATACAATAGTAACCAACATAATAACAAGGCCAATTGAATCATTATACAACAACTCATCACTAGTTGATAGCCTAGAATTATAGACTTAGATCAAGTTCATAATCTGTTTAACAATCTAGGTCAATTACTCAAGAACTAGCATAATTGTACTAAAATATATCACCATCTATTCATGATTTGCATAATAAAAATATAAGATAGTAATTCACACACTAATCAAACAAAATACAACACTGATATACAATTCAATTCAAGATCACAACCTAGGGTTAAGAGGAAAAGGTCATCTTCTATAAACTAGAGCAATCCATCATGAAATAACATAATTGATTTATAATACATGTTAATATATTCATAATACCCAAAATAAATCACAAATAAAGAAATTCACAAGATCAATTTCGCTATTGTAAAAGACCCACATGAATTTCATACTTTCTAAATCAATTTGATGGAACTCTTTGGAAAAAGAGGTCCCAAAGGTGAAACGAATCTCATACCTTAATATTTGATGAATATTGATGGATAAAATTTGTTCTTTGCAGCCCTAGAACCTACATTGACCTCGTCTTCTATGGTTTTCTTCAAGTTGGGAGAGACAAAGAAGAGAGAAGGAAGAGAGCTTGAGTTTGGGAATTATGAGGGATTAAGATAGTTCAATTATCTTAGCGTCTTTATATAGGTAATTAACCCACTTAATTAGGCTTCCCTAAACACCTAACTAATTAAATAACCACCTAGTTAATTTACTCAACCTAGCTTCAAACGAGAAGTAAAATAGTGTCCTCACAAACGACTCCCCGTCGATGCCTCGTGTGTCAATCAACAGAACAAGGACCAATCGTCCTGTTGGTCCATAGTTTTGGTCTGAAGCTTGTCAAAAAATGCCTCCTAAGATTTAGATAAGTGACCATCGACGGAATAAAACCACGCCCCATTTTGCAATCGACAGACCAAGGACCAACCACCCTGCTGGTCCGTCGTTAACTTCAAAGACTTGTCCAAAATAGGTTTCCAAGTATTTGGATAAGTTTTCATCAACGGAAGCAGTCCACGCCCGTTGATTGGACAACGGGTCGTTGGTTGCATCAGTTGGTGAACACTGCCTTGGGCAACTTTTGACCCCAAAATGCAAGGGTCCTCCTGCAGGGCCCTTTGTTGGTCCTTGGGGAATTGTACCCGGACGTTTCTATTATGAATAAACTCTAATACATGTTAGAGACCCTTCCACTAACTTTAATCATTTTCCGACTCCTAAAACCTTGTCAAATAGTCTAAGGCACACTAGCGCCTTATTGAACTAGTTTCGAGACGTCATGGACGTTCTTTGACGTTTTGGTTTATAATCTTCCTAAATGACTTATATTGATTAAAATTGACCTTAAAACAATGTCTAAACCTCTCGACACCTATGTTAGTGTAACATTCTAGAAAATGTACTTGTCTAGTGAAGAGTCTATTAGGTTTTAAGAATATGTATTGGGGTGCATAGGCACCCCAATGCCCAATATTGAGTAATATTGGGCATGTTAGAGAATATTGGCTTAAGGGTGTTAGCCAATTTCTATGTATTAACAAGTAACTTAAAATACACTTTGATGTTCAAATGCTCCAATACAAGCTTGTTTAGGAATTGTACCTGCAATGAAGACCCTAAGCTAATTTTTTTTATTTGATTGCTTACACACATTAGGTACGAGGCATCCAAGTGTCAAGACTAGGTACCATAGCACATGATCACTTAAAATGATGATGTAGATTAAGCAGTGCCCAAGGACATAGCGAGGATTCTTGGGACAAGAAATGAACTTTCCAAGTGGAACTACAGAGTTCACGGTTAGGAAATTTCACGGCAACACATGTGCAAGCACATGCTCTACCGGCCGAGAGACCAATTGACTAAGCCCAACCGATTCGGTTAGGGCGGTTAGGGGGCCGGCACGTGTCGGGTCAAGCCACGTGGGGTCGAGCTTCCTAACCAATCCTAGGTTCTAACTAACTTACCTAACTATATAACTAACCTAGGACTAACTAAAATGAACTAACTAGTGTGCCCGAAATCCTAAGACCTAACCGGGTGACACTATCCGAGTAGCTAACTAAAGAAACATCCTAGTACCTAACCTAGGATGGTCCAAAGGGGTTGGTTATGGTCCTAGTGACTTAGGGGTACTTTAATAATTACCCTAGGTCACTTAATTAATAAAATTAGCAACTTAATTAATTAATTTAATTTCATGGTCAAACCTTAAACCCTTAGCAAATTTTCAGAATTTGGCTAAGTAAAATGCTCTCCTATTTTTAGTCAATTTAGGAGGGGCGTTTTGGTAATTACCTAATTAATTTATTTAATTAAGTTAATTAGCCTAAGTTGAATTAGTCAATATTCAGTTACTAAGACTTAGACTCACGTTGAAACTCACGACTGAAAAACAAGAAGCAAGCGTAAGAAAAATAGAAAAATACTCTTGGTTCTCCTTAGGCGATTTCAAGTCAATTCTTCAAGATTTTTTGTGCAAAGTATAGGGTGATCTTCGTAGATTCAATTCTATAGTAAGGTATGGGTTTTCTCTGTTGGATTCCCTTACCCAAGAGGCTTTTCAAACTTTTTGAGTTTAAGAAAACTAAAAACTAGGGTTGTTCCCAATGAAATTTTTGAATGTTCATCTCCCTAGTTCTCCCTATTTTCGATTCTAGTAGTATGTATAATGCAAATCTCGAGCATGTTATTGGTATGTGGTGCTAACTTATCATTATGTGTAGGTTTCTGTGATTTGATAATGTCGAATGAGACCTATATGTTAGATCCGTATGATTAGAGTATCATTTACATGAGATAAGGAATGTTGTAATGCCTAATTGTGTTAGACAAGATGAATTTGTTATAAGTCGTTTATGAAATTCAGTTTAGTGTTGAAAGGAATAAAGGTTTCGATTACTATGTGTGTTTACAATAGATATGTTTGTAAGTATTTGGAATGCAATGTTTCCAAGAAGAAATAAGATTTAGAATCAAAGCGAGTTAATGAATCTTCAATGCCAAATCAACTGTATAACTTGGCTAAACTAAGCACTGAATTGTTCTTATAAGCTAATCAAATGTTAAAATTGGCTTGCTCAAAACGAATATAGTATATACATGAAGTTAATTGACTTGGCTAATGCTAATATCATGAAAAATGTGTAGTGAAAGTTTGGTTTATGCCAATAAATTGGCCAGCAATATTATTTCAAAAATATGTAATAGAATATGCCAATGACTAAGTCATACCAATCTTATATGGCCAATGTATTGTAAGGACAAATACATGTTAAAGATTGACTTGACAAGATGTAACTCAATGAACTCATAACCTAGGGTATGCGAATAATTGGGACAAGTCCTAACATACCCTATCTAAATGAACTTGTGAACATAGTAGCACATTGAATAAGTCCTTATAACTTTCATAAAGAATGGTACAAGACTACCAATAAAATTGAACAAGATAAGTTGAGTAATGAAATAACTAAAAGCTTATGAGTTATGAAATTTACCTAGAATGGGGTGTTAAAGGAAGTGAGACAAGTCTCACTTGCACCTAAGCCATTATGTTAAAGATACTCACATAAGAGGGTGTTAAAAATCGTGAGATATGTCTCATTAACACCATGATTATAATGTAAGATTTAGGTTTACATTCATCAAGTATAGAAAGGGATGACAAGTCATCCATTGATCTAAGCATACCTCATACTAAAAGGAAGCTTCATAATGTATGAGTCAACTCTAAAAGTTGTAAAGTATAATAAATCGAGCTAAGCACCGATGATAAACTAGTAATGAGCTTGTGCAAGCACATGTAAGCCTCATGAGATGAGACTACCACCAAGGTGTATAAGGGTCTCCAAATTCTCCTAGTCTTTCAACTATGTCGCCAGCATAGGTTACTAGCTAGTGGATCCACCTAAGAAAGCTAGGAAGTATTCGGTTTCACTTTGGCCAGTGAACCACCTCTTTTCAGTATGGGCAAGACTCTGGATTTCATGTTATCTCACATGATCTATGTCAGTTAAAAGCTAAAGATTTCTTTAAGAAAGTAAGAAATAAAGAAAGAAATAACTAGGAAGATGAGGGGTGTTCAGATAGGATGATCAAAGGGTGAGTTAGACTAAGTAATGATGTAAGTCATTCTTAGTCATTGCACAGAAAGATCCCAACGAAAGTCTTAAAAGAATATCCTAAGTCAACCTATCATGTTCAAAGTTAACATGAGATCAAAAAAGAAGAAATGTAAGTTCAAAGTGAACTAAGTAAGCAAAACCATAAGAATATCAAATCATCAATGTTTGATAAGAATGAAGTTTTTAACAGTTATTGGTTTATTCCAATAAGGGGAGCAAAACCTATTGACTCATCAATTGGAGTATGAATATATCCCCAACATCTATAGATTATGCAAATAATCAAAGAATGGGCATAGCCAATAAAGATTGGCTTATAAAGACTTCATGCCCAATTTAACAAGAATGGAAAGAATAACTTGTAAGTAGGGTAGTCAAATCATTTTCTTAGTCTTTTGGATAACTTACTTGATTCATTGTAGGAATGGGACTACAATGAATCATTGCACTTGTAAGTAAAACATAGGATCAAAGGAGATCATTGAACTACACAACAAAAAGAAGAAAAGACTGAAAAATAAACTAAAGGCTGGGAGACGGAGCTCTCGGCCTAAAGGGAGCAAAAATAATAAATTTTGCTTGAGTTGTTCTAAAATTATGTCCATGGTTCCAAGGTCTTATGTTCATATAGAAAATGAGTTGTGTTCTTTAAATGCATGAAAATATGTCATATTCATAGCATGATTCATAAATAACGAATTAGGAAAGTGAAGTGACTTCACTTTCAAAAAATGGCATGTTGCTAGCTTTCCTTGATCATGCATAGTCCTTATGTGTTTATGTGCATACACCCATACTTAGTACAAGTTGGTACTAACCCATATACAATTACTATTTTTATAGATGCAGGTCCTTGAAGAAGATTGAAGATCAGTTGAAGTTGTTTGGACTAGTACCTCCAGACTTTGGTAGGCGTTCTTTAGTTCGAGGGTGCCTACGCTTTATCTTCTAGATTTAGTAGACTAGACATAGCTAATGGATGTTGTCCCTAGCGTTTACTTCCAAACATTTGTTCAAGCTTTTGTATTAAGGCCGGTTTGGCAACTATTAATGATATTATGAATTCTTAATGTCAAATGTTCAATCTGTTAATAGATGGTTGTTTATTTTGAGTTGTTAGTATATCACTCTTATGCAATAATTATATGTAGTCTAAGTACAATTCAGTAAAATTTTAAATTTTCAGCTAAATTACCTAGGAACTAAGACTCAAAACAACTACGTTGCATAGTTTCTAGCTTATGGTTGTGAAGTGCACCACAACCATGACTTAGAGACTTAGTGATGTTAAGAATCTTCCATTCTTCTACACTTTATCGTGTTGTGTAGAACTTTGACATTTTGTGTCATTATAGCATCTAACTTATTCTTGTGTGTGCGTGTAGAAAAATGAACACAAGAAGAAACACAGGCAGGAGAGTTGGGGAAGCAGCTGCTGGGGAAACCAAGCTCCTCCTCAAGACCCAGCTGCTGGAGTGCAAGTGCCTGTCAACCCAACTGCGTTGACGGATGAGAAGTGAGAGCAGCACTGGTTCAGATGGCACAATCCATCACTGCTCAGGCACAGGATATCACATCCGAGGCCACTAAAGAGGGTGCTCCCACCCACATGCTATCACCATGGCTAGCAGACTAAGAGATTTCAGTAGGATGAATCCTCTTGTCTACTTCGGGACTAGAACCAATGAGGATCCCCAGGAGTTTGTGGACGAGGTCCACAAGATTCTTTGTGCTATGGGTGTTAATGAAGAGGAGGAGGCTGAGTTGACTGCATACCAGCTAAAGGATGTGGCTCAGGTACGCTGCAAGATGTGGGTAGATGGCTGAGCACCAAGAGAAGTCCCCATCACTTGGGACATTCTCAAGACTGCATTCCTGGAGAGGTTCTTTCCCAGAGAGCAGAGAGAGGCTAAGGTTGAGGAGTTCATCAACCTACGTCAGGGAGGTATGTCAGTCAAGGAATACTCTTTGAAGTTTGTTAAGCTTTCCAAATATGCTTCTTCCCTAGTGTCCAGTAGCAGGGATGAGATGAGCAGGTTTGTGACTGGTGTATCGGAGGATCTGGAGAGGAATGTCGGGCAGCCATGTTACATGATAACATGGACCTTGCTAGGTTGATGTACATGTACAGCAGCTGGAGGAGAGTCGTCGGAGGAAGGGAGATCGAGAAGGCAAGAATCCTAGACCCTCGGATCTGGTTTGTTCTATCACTGGTAGGAGTTCGTTTGGAGTCCAGGACATGCCCAAGTTGAAGAAGGGGCACCAGCACTAAGGTAATCCTACTCCTTCCAGGAACACTAATGCCAAAGGGGACAAGTATGGCCCCAAGAAGGGCAATGATAGAAATGCCCAGCGTGACATAAAGCCATGTGGTAAGTGTGGCCGTTTGCATGGAGGTGAGTGCATGGTAGGTTCTATGCCTTCTATGGGTGCGGCAACAGTTGGCATATGGTCAAGGACTTCCCGCATGTGAAGAATCAGGCCAAGGCATATACTCCCTCGGCCTAATCCTACTGCTGCAGTCGATCCTCCCAAGATGAACATGTTCTATGCTTTGAAAGGTAGAGAGGAGCAGGAGAAGTCACGTGATGTGGTCACTGGTAAATTGTATGTCTTTTCTTTTCCTGTGTATGCATTGTTATATCTAGGATCCACCTTGTCTTTTGTTACTCCTTTAGTAGCTAGTAAATTTGACTTGCTTCCTAAGATCATGCATGAACCTTTTCTAGTTAGTACTCCCATAGGAGACAACATTAGAGCTGAAAGAGTATATTGAGATAGCCCAATAACTGTTCTTCATAGAGTTACCTATGCTGACCTAATAGAATTAACCATGCTTGACTTTGATATAAATTTGGGTATGAATTGGCTCCATAAATGCTATGCTACCATAGACTGTCGAAATAGGGTAGTAAGGTTTTAGTTTCCTTATGAGTTAGAGATGGAATGTGAATGGCGTAGTTTAAATCCAACAGTCCAAATAGTTTCCCATCTTAAAGCCAATAAGATATTATTTAAGGGATATTTATACCACTTAGTTAGAGTCAATGACTTAGAACATGAAGTTTCTTCCATAGACTCTATGTCCATAGTGAATGAGTTTCAAGATGTCTTTCCGGAGGATTTACCAGGAATCCCTCCTGAATGCGAAATTTACTTTGGTGTTGACTTAGATCCCAACACCAAACCAATTTCCATTCCTCCCTATAGAATTGCTCCAGCTGAACTCAAAGAGTTGAAGTTGCAGTTAAAAGATCTACTTGATAAGGGCTTCATCCAAACGAGCATATCCCCATGGGGTGCTCCACTGTTCGTTAAAAAAAAGGATGGAACCCTTAGAATGTATATCGATTATTGGCAAATCAACAAAGTTACTATAAAGAACAAATATCCTCTTCCTAGAATTGATGATGTATTTGATGAGCTCCAAGGTTCAAGTTTCTTTTCTAAAATTGATCTCCGGTCAGGGTATCACTAGCTTAGAGTGAGACAAGAGGACATTCCTAAGACTATTTTCCATACTAGGTATGTTCATTACGTGTTTCTTGTCATGTCATTTGGTCTCACTAACACACTAACTGCGTTTATGGACCTTATGAATAGGGTCTTCTATGAATACCTTGATTTTTTTGTCATAGTATTCATAGATGACATCCTCGTATACTCTAAGACCAGAGAATAGCATGAACAACATTTGAGAATGACATTGCAAGTACTCAGGGAACATCAGCAGTATGCAAAATTCAACAAATATGAGTTTTGGCTGAGATCAGTGAACTTCCTTGGTCATGTTGTGTCCGACCAGGGTATAGAGGTTGATCCGAAAAAGATTGAGTCAGTAAAGAATTGGCCGAGACCCCTTACTCCTACAGACATCCGAAGTTTCTTGGGTTTGGCTGGTTACTATCGCAGGTTTGTTGAGGGCTTTTCCGCTATTGCTGCTCTATTGACAGCTTTAACAAAGAAGAAGGCAAAGTTTGAGTGGTCTGAAACTTGTGAAAAGAGCTTCCAAGAGCTCAAAGACTGACTCACTTCAGCCCCAGTTCTCACATTTCCGAGGACTGGTGAAGGGTATGTGGTGTACTGTGATGCTTGCCGAGTAGGTTTGGGATGTGTTCTTATGCAGGATGTCAAGGTGATTGCATATGCATCAAGACAGTTGAAAATCCATGAGAAAAATTACCCTACCCATGATCTTGAGTTAGCTGCTGTGGTATTTGCGTTAAAACTTTAGAGACATTACTTATATGGTGTATATGTTGATGTATTTACTGACCATAAAAGTCTTCAGTATGTTTTTACACAAAGAGAATTGAATCTTCATCAGAGAAGATGGCTCGAGCTGCTCAAGGATTATGACATGAGTGTCCATTATCACCCAGGTAAGGCCAATGTAGTGGCCGATGCTTTGAACCTATTGAGCATGGGCAGTGTGTCTCATATTAATGATGAGAAGAAGGAGCTGGTTAAAGAGGTACACCAATTGGCTAGGTTAGGTGTACGGTTGGTAGATACACCAAGTAGGGGTGTTTCAGTTCATTCAAGTTCTGAATCCTCATTTGTTGTAGATGTTAAAGCTAAGCAGCATCTCAACCCAGTACTCATGGAGTTGAAAGACTCAGTGTTGAGTAAGCTGAATGAATCATTATCCCTAGGGGGATGGTGTGCTTAGATACCAGGGCAGATTGTGTGTGCCCAATATTGATAATCTGAGACCTAATATTATTGCAGAGTCTCGTGGCTCCAGGTATTCCATTCATCCGTGTTCCACCAAGATGTATCATGATCTTAAGGAGATCTATCGGTGGGAAGGTATGAAGCGTTATATTTCTAAGTTTGTGGAGGAGTGCCCCAATTGCCAACATGTTAAGGCCGAACACCTTAAGCTTGGAGGTCTTACCCAGTCGATTGAGATCCCAACATTGAAGTGGGATGCTATTTATATGGACTTCGTGGTTGGTCTGCCCAGGACTAGGAAACTGCATGATTCCATTGGGATCATTGTTGATAGGATGACTAAGTCTGCTCACTTAGTTCTTGTGAAGTCTACTTACAGGGCCGAAGATTATGCCAAGCTGTATATTAATGAGATAGTGAGGTGGCATGGGATCCCTTTATCTATCATTTCGGATAGGGGAGCCTAGTTCAATTCTAACTTTTGGGAGATATTTCCAAAAGAGCTTGGGTACATAGGTGAAGCTCAGTACTGCTTTTACTCCTTAGACGTATGGAAAATCACAGCGTACCATTCAGACCCTTGAAGACATGCTGAGATCATGTGTTATTGACTTCAAGAGGAGTTGGGATGATCACTTGTCACTGATTGAGTTCTCTTATAATAATAGCTACCATTCCAGTATTGGTATGGCACCTTTTGAAGCACTGTATGGCAGGAGATGTATGTCACGATCGGAATCTAGACCCCAGACGAGACCAGCGTCGTTGACCTCTCAGAGGTCACAGACAAGCCTACATACGTCATTGTTACTTCATCTAGGTTAATTTTAGCAGAAAATTTGAACTTTTGTTTAATTAAACTTTATATTGGAAAACATTGATCTCGCATAATACTATCTACGTAAACTCATAAGCGTTCGCAACAACCATCTAACTCAAGATAATCAAATGAAATATATAGTCATAAATATAGAGTTACCAAAATGGCACCAATATAACGTCTGAAAGTAAATACGAAAGAAACGCTAGTGGAACATACTCCACTAGCTCATGCCTACGTCTACGCTAGAATAAGCTAGTAAGCATCCTCGAAAGCATGAGGGCCTACCAAATCCGGATGAAAGCTCCACATCCGGATAACTTCTGCATCGACCCGTAAACTCTAACGTCCAGCTGCACCTTCACCTAAAAGTAGATAAATGTATGGTATTAGTACACACTTGTACTAAGTATGGGTATATGCAAGCACACACCACGGACATGCATGATTTAGAATAGCTCTCTCCTAACGATATGAGTTATGGAAAGTCAAGTCAATGGACTTGCCAAAATCGAATTAGGAAAGTCATGCCATGAGAGTAACATGCATCATCATACGTATCATATTGCACACATCACATAACATATTGCATATAGCACATAACATATTACATATAGCACATATCATATTTCATTTCATTCATTCATATGCCGTGAGACCTTGGAATCATGGACTTAACATTAGGACTTCCCAAAATGAGGGCTCCACATATGGGACCTCAACTAGGGAGCGTTCGTTAGCAAACACAGAGTCTGCTTCATTCATTCATACGTACTTCATTTCATTTCATTCATAGTCTAGTGTAAACACCAACTATACCTAGGATGTAGTTTAAGACTCTCATTGGGTTCAGTGTGCAATGACTAAGAATGACCTAGTGTCATTACATAAGTCTAGTTCACCTCTTGATTATCCTACCCAAACATCTTTGGTATCGTTCATTTAATTGTGGGCATTACATAAGGCTGGCCTCATTCTTTCTTTGGAAAATTTAACTTTAACCGACATAGATCATGTGAGCTCCATGAAATCCTGTGTCTAGCCCACACCGAAAAGAGGTAGAATCACCGGCCAAAGTGAAACCAAAAATATGCTAACGTATATAGGGGATTGAACCCTGCTAGATCCCTATGTTGGCTGCATAGGTTCAAAGACTAGGAGATATAAGGAGACCCATACCCGTCTGGACAGACAGTCTCATCTCATGAGAATTACACGGACCTCTGCCTTCCCGAAAGAAAGAATCGCCACTCATATCTAGCCTATCGGTGCTCAGTATAAAGTTCCATTACATTCATCTCATACATCATAGAAGCTGGCTTCTAGCATGAGGACATCATTGCTCATTAGATGATTTCTCATCTTATCATTAGTATTAAGTATGCATTAACTTTAATACTTTCATTAGAGTGTTCATAGAGACTGGTCTATTCATTAACTTTACACTCTCATAGGTGAGTACGTTTTGATAACATTTACTTAGGCTCATTTGAGATTGCTCTCATGTTTCAGATTAGCCTCTTATCATGTTGTCACCACATTCATTAGTCTTAGCACATTTGCCCTTCATAATTACTCACCCTTTTTTACGTGAATGTTCATTTCATCATATGACAATGCACTTGGCCTTTTAGTGTGTTTCACACTCTTACTTAACCCTTCTGGGGTCTCATCATTCATCACATAACATCTTAGGTTCACTTACTTTATAAACGTATGCTGGGCTTATGCGTCCACACACACAAGCCATGAGGCTTCATTCATAGTTCATTTAAGTGATTTATATTGCCCAAGATTATGTGGTACAAGACTTATGCATCTTGTAAGTATGTCAATGTCTCAATTTGATTCCTATAAGCAGCATTTATTAAATATTTAATCACGTAAGACTTATGTGTCATGTCACGACCAGAATCTAGACCCCAGACGAGACCGGCGTCGTTGACCTCTCAGAGGTCGCAGACAAGCCTACATACGCCATTCTTACTTCATCTAGGTTAATTTTAGTGGAAAATTTGAATTTTTTTTTCTTATTTTATGCTAAACATTTTAAACTTAACATCATAGGCGTTCACAAATCAACCATCTAATATAGTGATAATCAAATGAAAGAAATAGTTCATAATTGCATTAAACGTATTTTTGCCAAAACGGCACCAATACAAAGTCTGAATTAAAAGTGGAAAGAAAAACTAGTGGAACATGCTCCACTAGCTAAAGCCTACATATAAGCTAAATAATAACGGTAGACATCCTCGAAAGCATAAAGGCTTACCAAGTCCGGATGAAAGCTCCACGTCCGGATAGCTACAACGTCAACCTGTAAGCTCTAGCGTCCACCTGCACCTGCACCTAAAAATATAGAGTTGTATGGGATTAGTACACACTTGTACTAAGTATGGGTATATGCAAGCACACACCAAGCACATGCATGAGTAAGAATAGCTCTTTCCTAACAACATGATTATGGAAAGTCAAGTCTGTGGACTTGCCAAATTGGGATTAGGAAAGTTAGTGAACTTTCCAAATTTGGATTAGGAAAGTCAGTGAGCTTTTCAAATTTGGATTAGGAAAGTCAGTGAGATTTCCAAATTTGGATTAGGAAAGTCATGCCATGAGAGTAACATACATCATCATACTTATCATATTGCACACAGCACATAACATTTTACACACAGCACATATCATATTGCATATAGCACATAACATCTTTTGTAACATTCATTTATATGCCATGAGACCTTGGAATCATGGACTTGACATTAAGACTTTCCAAAATGAGGGCTCAACATATGGGACCTCAACTAGGGAGTCTTCAATAGCAAACACAGAGTCTGCTTCATTCATTCATGCGTACTTCATTTCATTCCGTTCATAGGCTAGTGTGAACACCAGCTATACCTAGGATGTATTTTAAGACTTTCATCGGGTTTGCTCTGCAATGATCAAGAATAACCTAGTGTCATTATTTGAGTCTAGCTCACCTCTTGATTATCCTATCATAACACCTTTGGTATCGTTCATTTCATTATGTGCATCATTTGAGGCTAGACTCATTCATTCATTGGGAACTTGAACTTTAACCGACATAGATCATGTGAGCATCATGAAATCCAGTGTCTCCCCCACACCGAAAAGAGGTGGAATCACCGGCCAAAGTGACCCAAAACATGCTAGCGTATATGGGAATTGAACCCCGCCAGATCCCTATATTGGCAGTATAGGTTCGAGGACTAGGAGATATAAGGAGACCCATACCCGGCATGCCGGACAGTCTCATCTCATGAGAGTTATGTGAACCTCCGCCCTTCCCGAAAGAAGGAATCACCGCTCATAGCTAGTCTATCAGTGCTCAGTATAAAGTTCCATTACATTCAACTCATACGTCATGGAAGCTGGCTTCTAGTATGAGCACATCATAGCTCAATAGATGATTTCTCATCTCATCATTAGTATTACGTGTGTTAATCTCAATACTTTCATTAGAGTGTTCATAGAGACTGGTCTCTTTATTAACTTTACACTCTCATAGGTGAGTACGTTTTGGTGACATTTACTTAGGCTCATTTGAGATTGTTCTCATCTTTTACATTAGGCTCATATCATGTTGTCACCACATTCATTAACATTAGTTCATTTGCTCTTCATAATTACTCACCCCCTTTTACGTGAATGTTCATTTCATCATATGCCAATGCACTTGGCCATTTGTGTATTTCACACTCCTACTTAACCCTTCTAGGGTTTCATCATTTCATTACATAAGAATCATTTCATCGTATGCCAATGCTCTTGGCCATTTAGTGTATTTCACACTCGTACTTAACCCTTCTAGGGTTACATCATTTCATTACATACATCTTAGGTTCACTTATTTTTAAACGTATGCTAGACTTATGGGTCTATACATACAACCCATGAGGCTTCATTCATAGTTCGTTAAGTGACTCATATCTTCCTAAGATTATGTAGTACAAGACTTATGCATCTTGTATGTATGCCAAGATCTCGATTTTGATCTAAGTAGGTGGCATTATTCTTGAACATTTAATTCACGTATGACGTATGTATCAATACGGAATTTGGGGCAAGGGAACCCAAGTTCGAATCCCTTGAACAACACTTAATATTTTCTTTTTATTTTCTTTAATTTAGATCATTTAAGGCGTTGGGAGCCGAGATCGAGCCCCAACAGCATCGCCTCTTTTCTCTTTATTTTTCTTTTACTCGTTTGGGACTGAGAGGTTGTGTGTTCGAACCCCCACAACCTCCTTATTTTAATTTCTTTTAAATGTTGACTATTTTTACGTTGGCAGTGAGGTTGTGGGATCGAACCCCCACAGCCTCACTTTATTTTCTTTTTATTTCTCCCCTTTTTGCCTAGAGGTCGTGGGTTCGATTCCCACGCCCCACTTTTCTTTTTATTTCGCCTTCCTTAAATTATGATCGAGAGGTTGTGGGTTCGAATCCCACTCCTCTCATTTCTTAATTTTTTATTTGTACTTCACTTTACAGCCAGTACTGGAGATCGAGTCCCCCGACCCCCAATCTTTTTTTTCCACATTTTAAGGCAGTTCGCGGGTGAGGTCATGGGTTCGAATTCTGGTAACCTCATCCCTTTTACACTCAAATAATTTCTAGATTTATTCATCTTTATTTAGCCTAAACCAAACTTGTAAGTTTGCTGGAAATTTAGTCATTTTTCATCTCATTTTCAGCAACACTTTCATTTGAACTCTTAGGGAAATTCATAGATCATATAATACGTTTTGGGTGCATTTTTCATAAATTCGTTTAGCCAAAAGTTTGGTACTCAAATCAGCCACACTTTCATTTTAATGAACATCACAATTTACATATGTTTATGCACGTAAAATGACAACCATAACATTATCAATTTCGGAGCCTTAACCCGAGAACCTTAATCACTGTAACATGCTTGCACACACACACTTGCACATAATTTCGAACACATGGGTTTTTTTCATACGATTTCAAGTACACAAACATAATCATATTCATCACGAAAACATAACATACACATAAATCTACCAGCAATCATACCCAACCTACGATTCATTGGGAGCTAGTGACAGGGGCATGCAAAGGGGAACAATCCTAGTTTTCGGACTGAATAATCTGAACCTTAAGGGGTCTCTTGGGAAAGGGACCAAGAGAGAAGAGAACCCATACCTTTTTGACGTTAAAACCTCAACTTGATGCCCAAAAACTCCACCCAAGATCACGTCTAAGAGTCCTCAATGTCAACTCCACTCGACCGACAACCTCCCTTAGCCTAGTGTGAGATTAACGTTTGTTTTCTTGTGATTTTGTGTGAGTTCTTCAGGTGTGAAGAACTTGGTTTATTTTTTCTGTTCTTGTACCTTATTTTGGCAGTGAGAATACGTGAGAAAGAAGAAGAGAAATTGAGCGTGATAGTTGAGAGATAAACGTGAGAGAGTGGGAGTTGTAGGAGGCTTAGGAGTCTAGTTTTAGGACTTAGTCAATAAGGTTTTATTTATTTTAAAAAAAATCTGATTTCTATTTTATTTTAAATCAGCTAATGAATAATAATTATTAATTAATTACATTAATTTAATAACTTAAATAAAAATCACTTTAACTCATTGCTTCCACCTAGGTTCGAACCCGGGTGGAGCAAGACTTCACTTCAAGAGACCATTGTCGGCCCTCTCTCCCCAAATTGCCCCTCCACCTTATTAATTAAATAATTACTTATATATTTAGGGTAATTAAGATATTACGTTTAGCCACGAAAAAGACCATTTTATCCCTAGACCCTTCAAACCTAAGAGTTCCCCTTTTTATGTCCGGTAAAGACTCCTTCGAGTAAATCTTCATATTCAAGAGCCCTACATGGTTGGACCCAACCTTTCCAAGCTCAACTAACTGCCCAAGTTAGTTGGCTTGTATGTAGCAAGGGTTCCGAGGTGTGGTTCTACGTGCATCAATCCGTGTGAACCCTGGTCTAATCATAGGCATTCTCGACACATTAAGCATTACTTATCTTACACATTATTAGGGTTGTTACATGTCAATACGGAATTGGGCAAGGGAACCCGATTCTAAATCCCTTGAGCAACAGTTAATCTTATATTAAACTTGATAATTGCATTTTTCAGATTTGGGGGACCCTAGTTCGATCCCCATCACTTCCATAATATTTCGTTTCTTTTCCTCCTCTCTTTCTCGTTTAAGGCAAGGAGGTTGTGGGATCAATCCTCCACAAGCTCATTCTTTTTCTCTTAATTTATCTCTTAACTTTCTCACCTATCCAAGAGGTTGTGGGTTCAATCCCCACTCACCACATTTATTTTTCCTCCATATTTTTCTCCTAACTCTCTCATCTATTCAAGAGGTTGTGGGTTCAATCCCCACTCACCAAATCTTTTTTTTCTCCTTTATTTTTCTCCTAACTCTCTCATCTGCCAAGAGGTTGTGGGTTCGAATCCCCACAGCCTCACCTTATTTTAATTTACATTTACTCCTTACCTTCTCATTCTGCCAAGAGGTTGTGGGTTCGAATCCCACATACCTCATTTTTATTATTTATTTATTTCATTCTTCTCCTCTCTCCTTAATCCGTCCAAGAGGTTTTTTGTTCGATCCCCACACGCCTCACTTCATTTTCTTTCATTTTTCCCCTAACTTTTCACTTGAGCTTCATCCCATTTCGAATCCCCCTTGCCACATTTTTATTATTTAATTTTTATAACATGTATATGGTGAGGTATTGGGTTCAATCCCCACTGACCTCAAGCATTTAAAAATTAATTTTGAACGTGGCATTTCTTTACAGTAAGCTGTCCAAAAACAAATTTCCAGAATGCTGGAAATTTGTTCACCCTTTTTGCAGTCCATTTTCTTAACTTTTTAGATGTTAGATTTAGGATAAATTTTCGTGTAACATCTAGTGCATCTTTAGGTGAGTTTTCATGGTTATTTTTGAGAATTTAATCACCTTTTTGCAGTCCATTTTCTCACCCTCTTTCACGTTAAACATCAAGACATTTCGAGTAGTTTTTATGGAGATCTTTAGGTGCATTTTCTAGGTTACTTTCAATCAAGAATTATCATTCAATTCAGCAACTTTGAACTCATATGAACATCAAGTTTTTAACATATTCATATACGTAAAATACAACATTTTAACATGTTAAAATCGAGGCTTCAAACCATTGCTAACTCACGGCACACACATGCACAATCAAGTTAACGTAATTAACTTTTTTGGAACACATCTTTCATTTCTCACATAATTTCCGAATACACATTCAAACACGTAATCACAACCAGCTTTAAAATCATACCAACGCATACTTTAAATCTTTTAAAGGATCTAATGACAGGGGCATGCAACGTGGACAACCTTAGTTTTTGACTGGAATTAAGCTGAACTTAGGGGTATCTTGGGAAAGGGATCAAGAAGGAAGAAAACCCATACCTTAATGTCATTCAACACTTTTTTCAATGCTGCCAATTCCCACGACACCACTGCCTCACCACCAAAATCCCAAACACAATCCGTCGAGAAGAATGCTGTTGATTTTCATTTTTACCTTAGCTTTTTGTTTGAGTTTTTGTGTGTAAGTTCTTCAAGAGTGAAGAACTATTATTTTCAGTTCTTTTACTAATAAACAACGTGAGAATGAGAGTGAGAGACGTGAGAATGAGAGGATTAGGATTAGGAGAGTTAGGCGGAGACTTAGTCAAACTATGACTCCTCTTAAATTTTCTTTAATTTTATTATTAAAAAATCTGATTTTCCTCTACTTAAATCAGAAAATTAGATATTAATTAATTTAAATAATTCACTAAATACTAATTAAATCAATTCAATCATTGCTTCCACCAAGGCTCGGACCCGGGTGGAGCTGGATTTCGCTTAAAGGGTCAAATTCGGCCACCTCTACCCAAATTGCCCCTTAACCATATTATTTAATTAATTAATTAATTAATTAATTGGGGTAATTATGATATTACCCTTCGCTTGGAAAACACCATTTTACCCTAGACCCTTCAAACTTAAGATTACCCCTTTTTAAGTCCGGTTAAGACTCATCTGGGTAAATCTTCATATTCGGTTGCCTTACATGGTTGGTTCTCACCTTGCCTAGCTCAACTTACACACGAAGTTGGTCGGCTTGGCTAGTGCTTACGTTCTGACGTCTGGTTCTACGCGCAACAAGCCGTGTGAACCCGGTCTAATCCATGCATTCTAGGTACGTTTAAGCATTACTTCGCATAGTTATTTTCGGGTTGTTACATTATCCCCACCTTAGGAACATTCGTCCCCGAATGACACTACTCTTTACTAGAAATAAGTAAGTCATCGATAGAACGTATGCATACATAGGTAATTCAATACTCCTCATTGGTGAATATCTGATTCATATATTAACATGATGGTGCACATCCTTCAAACTTACTGGTAGCTTCACATTAATAGACTAAGGAACTCTTTCCTAAACTAGTCTCATCAAAGCATACAACATAAGTTAACATATAAGTCATACAAATCAACAACCAACATGATGACTCAAACATATTAAACTCATACTAGTTCATAAACACCATACACAGTCAAATACATGAAAGACTAATTAAGGATACGCACCCGAGACTTCACCAGAAGTGCCTTCCCCTGCACCCCTAAACTTGAATATGAAGAATCGTTGCCTCCTTGGAGCCTCTTCACTTTGACCATTAGGCTGAACTCTCTCCTTCCCTTGTTCTTGACTTCTCCTATTCGGACAATCCTTGACCATGTGATCCGGTTTGCCACACATGTAACAAGCGTTATAGCCCATCATACACTCTTCTCCATGCAGTTTGCCACACTTCCTGCAAGGTGGCCTCTCCTGAGGTGTATCTACTTCATTGTTTCTCTTAACTGTGGACTCAGAATCCCTATCATAGCGACCGTTGGATGAACTTGAATCCCCTTGTTGGGAGAGTCCCATATTAAACCTGGGCTTATCCCTGATTTTAGTACTACTTTTCCTTGAAAAATTCTTCTCAGCTTTCCTTGACCTATTCCTTGCCCTAGTATGCTTCCTCTTCCTGCTTTCCTGCACTTGTTGGACATGGACCATAAGCCTGGAAAGGTCTATGTTGTCATGAAACATAGCTGCCCTACACTTCTCCTCGAGATCCTCAGCAATCCCTGTCAAGAATCTACTCATCTCGTCTCTGCTGTTAGACACAAGAGAAGTGGCATACTTAGAAAGTTTTACGAACTTCAGGGAGTAATCCCTAACTGACATCAAGCCCTGCTTAAGGTTGATGAAGTCCTCAACCTTAGTCTCCTTCATTTCTCTGGGAAAGAACCGCTCCAAAAAAGTCGTTTTGAAAAGATCCCAAGTCATAGGACCTCCTCCTATGGCCCTGCTATCCTGCCACATCTTATACCAAGATTGAGCTGCACCCTTTAGCTGGTAGGATTCCAGCTCAGCCTTCTCCACCTCAGTCAAACCCATTGCACACAGTATCTTGTGGATCTCATCCAAAAACTCCTGGGATCCTCCGCAGTCTTAGATCCAGTGTAAACGGGAGGATTCATCCTCGTGAAGTCCCTTAACCTGCTAGCCATGGTACTGGCAGGTGGGTTCTCTCTGGGAACACCTCGTTGCTCCGCCTGGGCTGTCATAGCCTGAGCTTGTAAAGTGATTGCTTGGGCCATCTATGCCAGGGATGTCCTCACTTCTCCATTTGTCAACCCAGTTGGGTTAACAGGCATCTCCATTCCAGCAGCTCGAGCCTGGGTTGGAACTTGGTTGCCCCCAGCAGCTGTTCCTCCTCTTCCCTGACCAGCGTTCCTCCTTGTGTTCATTTTTTGAAAGAGAAGAATTGATGTTAGATACGCTCATAACACAAAGAAATCAGACAATTGAAAAAGCACGATACGATCAGGAGAAGGGAAACTTTCCTACGCATCATGCATTCTCTAATTCATGATAGTGGTTCACTTCACTACCATAATTTAAAAACTACTCGATGTGGTTGATGTGAACTTATTATCCTAGGAATTTAACCTAATGATCTGATACCAACTTTGTCACGAACGAAATCTAGACCCCAGACGAGACCGGCGTCGTAGACATCTCAGAGGTTGCACACAAGCCTACATACGTCATTGTTACTTCATCGAGGTTAATTTTAGCGGAAAATTTGAACTTTTGTTTACTTAAACTTTATATTGGAAAACATTGATCTCGCATAATACTATCTATGTAAACTCATAAGCGTTCACAACAACCATCTAACTCAAGATAATCAAATGAAAGATATAGTCATAAAAAAAGAGTGGCCAAAATGGCAACAATACAACGTCTGAAAGTAAATACGAAAGAAACGTTAGTGGAACATAGTCCACTAGCTCATGCCTATGTCTACGCTAAGAATCCTCTAAAGCATGAGGGCCTACCAAATCCGGATCTAAGCTCCACATCCGGATAACTTCTGCGTTGACTCGTAAGCTATAACGTCTAGCTGCACCTGCACCTAAAAGTAGATAAATGTATGGGATTAGTGCACACTTGTACTAAGTATGGGTATATGCAAGCACACACCACGGACATACATGATTTATAATAGCTGTCT
Source organism: Solanum sitiens (assembly GCA_016801875.1). Classification (NCBI taxonomy): domain Eukaryota; kingdom Viridiplantae; phylum Streptophyta; class Magnoliopsida; order Solanales; family Solanaceae; genus Solanum; species Solanum sitiens. Next base: position 145,873 of record JABWTJ010001022.1, read on the forward strand.
CCTAACGATATGGAAAATCAAGTCCGTGGACTTGCCAAAATCGGATTAGGAAAGTCATGCCTGAGAACAACATGCATCATCATACGTATCATATTGCACACAGCACATAACATATTGCATATAGCACACAACATATTGCATATAGAACATAACATATTTCATTTCATTCGTTCAGATGCCATGAGACCTTGGAATCATGGACTTAACATTAGGACTTCCCAAAACGAGGGCTCAACATATGGGACCTCAACTAGGGAGCCTTTTTTAGCAAACACAGAGTCTGCTTCATTCAGAACTTGGGAGCCTTTTTTAGCAAACACAGAGTCTGCTTCATTCATTCATACATACTTCATTTTATTTCATTCATAGGCTAGTGTAAACACCAACTATACCTAGGATGTAAATTAAGACTCTCATTGGGTTCACTGTGCAATGACTAAGAATGACCTAGTGTCATTACATAAGTCTAGTTCACCTCTTGATTATCCTACCAAAACATCTTTGGTATCGTTCATTTCATTGTGGGCATTACATGAGGCTGGCCTCATTCTTTCTTTGGGAACTTTAACTTTAACCGACATAGATCATGTGAGCTCCATGAAATCCTGTGTCTACCCCACACCGAAAAGAGGTGGAATCACCGGCCAAAGTGAAATCAAAAGCATGCTAGCGTAAATAGGGGATTTAACCCTGCTAGATCCCTATGTTGGCTGCATAGGTTCAAATACTAGGCAATATAAGGAGACCCATACCCGTCTGGACGGACAGTCTCATCTCATGAGAATTACACGAACCTCTGCCTTCCCAAAAGAAGGAATCGCCACTCATATCTAGCCTATCGGTGCTCAGTATAAAGTTCCATTACATTCATCTCATACATCATAGAAGTTGGCTTCTATCATGAGGACATCATTGCTCATTAGATGATTTCTCATCTCATCATTAGTATTAAGTATTCATTAACTTAAATACTTTCATTAGAGTGTTCATATAGACTGGTCTCTTCATTAGCTTTACATTCTCATAGGTGAGTACGTTTTGGTAACATTTACTTAGGCTCTTTTGAGATTGCTCTCATGTTTCACATTAGCTTGTTATCATGTTTTCACCACATTCATTAGTCTTAGCACATTTTCCCTCCATAATTACTCACTCCTTTTTACGTGAATGTTCATTTCATCATATGCCAATGCACTTGGCCTTTTAGTGTGTTTCACACTCTTACTTAACACTTATGCGGTCTCATCATTCATCACATAACATCTTAGGTTCACTTACTTTATAAACGTATGTTGGGCTTATGAGTCCACACACACAAGCCATGAGGCTTCATTCATAGTTCATTTAGGTGTTTTATATTGCCCAAGATTATGTGGTACAATACTTATGCAACCTGTAAGTATGCCAAGGTCTCAAATTGATTCCTATAGGCAGCATTCATTAAATATTTAATCACGTAAGACTTATGTGTCAATACGGAATTGGGCAAGGGAACCAGATTTCGAATCCCTTGAGCAACACTTAATCTTATATTAAACTTGATAATTGCATTTTTCATATTTGGGGGACCCTAGTTCGATCCCCATCACTCCAATAATATTTCCTTTCTTTTCCTCCTCTCTTTCTCTTTTAAGGCAAGGAGGTTGTGGGATCAATCCCCCACAAGCTCATTCTTTTTCTCTTAATTTATCTCTTAACTTTCTCACCTATCCAAGAGGTTGTGGGTTCAATCCCCACTAACCATATTTATTTTTCCTCCTTTATTTTTCTCCTAACTCTCTCATCTATTCAAGAGGTTGTGTGTTCAATCCCCATTCACCATATCTATTTTTCTTCCTTTATTTTTCTCCTAACTCTCTCATCTGCCAAGAGGTTGTGGGTTCGAATCCCCACACCCTCACCTTATTTTAATTTATATTTTCTCCTTACCTTCTCATTCTGCCAAGAGGTTGTGGGTTCGAATCCCACATACCTCATTTTTATTATTTCTTTATTTCATTCTTCTCCTCTCTCCTTCATCCGTCCAAGAGGTTGTGGGTTCGAACCCCACACGCCTCACTTTATTTTCTTTCATTTTCCCCCTAACTTTTCACTTGAGCTTTATCCCGTTTCGAATCCCCCTTGCCACATTTTTATTATTTAATTTTTATAACATGTATATGGTGAGGTATTGGGTTCAATCCCTACCGACCTCAAGCATTTCAAAATTATTTTTGAACGTGGCATTTCTTTACAGTAAGCTGTCCAAAAACAAATTTCCAGAATGCTGGAAATTTGTTCACCCTTTTTGCAGTCCATTTTCTCAACTTTTTAGATGTTAGATTTAGGATAAATTTTTGTGTAACATCTAGTACAACTTTAGGTGAGTTTTCATGGTTATTTTTGAGAATTTAAAATCATGCACTGGCAGGCTTCGTCGACGAGAGCTCCTCGACGGACCGTCACGTCCACCACGGACCGTCATGGGGTTCCGTCGAGGAACACTTGGCTTCTAAATGGAGCCTGTCCCAATTTCACTCTCTGTCACCCACGACGCCTTGGCTCGACGGACCGTCCTGAGTATGACGGACCGTCCTGAGTACGACGGACCGTCCTGAGTATGACGGACCGTCCTGAGTACGACGGACTGTCCTGAGTACGACGGACCGTCGCCATGGCCGTCGTGAGCTACTGATGGGCAGACTTGTCCAAGTCCTTGGGCTTCATCTAGAGTCCTTGGGGTCCTAGGTGAGG
>JABWTJ010001022.1:148615-197305 GCA_016801875.1 Solanum sitiens
CCTTTAGTAGCTAGTAAATTTGACTTGCTTCCTAAGATCATGCATGAACCTTTTCTAGTTAGTACTCCCATAGGAGACAACATTAGAGCTGAAAGAGTATATTGAGATAGCCCAATAACTGTTCTTCATAGAGTTACCTATGCTGACCTAATAGAATTAACCATGCTTGACTTTGATATAAATTTGGGTATGAATTGGCTCCATAAATGCTATGCTACCATAGACTGTCGAAATAGGGTAGTAAGGTTTTAGTTTCCTTATGAGTTAGAGATGGAATGTGAATGGCGTAGTTTAAATCCAACAGTCCAAATAGTTTCCCATCTTAAAGCCAATAAGATATTATTTAAGGGATATTTATACCACTTAGTTAGAGTCAATGACTTAGAACATGAAGTTTCTTCCATAGACTCTATGTCCATAGTGAATGAGTTTCAAGATGTCTTTCCGGAGGATTTACCAGGAATCCCTCCTGAATGCGAAATTTACTTTGGTGTTGACTTAGATCCCAACACCAAACCAATTTCCATTCCTCCCTATAGAATTGCTCCAGCTGAACTCAAAGAGTTGAAGTTGCAGTTAAAAGATCTACTTGATAAGGGCTTCATCCAAACGAGCATATCCCCATGGGGTGCTCCACTGTTCGTTAAAAAAAAGGATGGAACCCTTAGAATGTATATCGATTATTGGCAAATCAACAAAGTTACTATAAAGAACAAATATCCTCTTCCTAGAATTGATGATGTATTTGATGAGCTCCAAGGTTCAAGTTTCTTTTCTAAAATTGATCTCCGGTCAGGGTATCACTAGCTTAGAGTGAGACAAGAGGACATTCCTAAGACTATTTTCCATACTAGGTATGTTCATTACGTGTTTCTTGTCATGTCATTTGGTCTCACTAACACACTAACTGCGTTTATGGACCTTATGAATAGGGTCTTCTATGAATACCTTGATTTTTTTGTCATAGTATTCATAGATGACATCCTCGTATACTCTAAGACCAGAGAATAGCATGAACAACATTTGAGAATGACATTGCAAGTACTCAGGGAACATCAGCAGTATGCAAAATTCAACAAATATGAGTTTTGGCTGAGATCAGTGAACTTCCTTGGTCATGTTGTGTCCGACCAGGGTATAGAGGTTGATCCGAAAAAGATTGAGTCAGTAAAGAATTGGCCGAGACCCCTTACTCCTACAGACATCCGAAGTTTCTTGGGTTTGGCTGGTTACTATCGCAGGTTTGTTGAGGGCTTTTCCGCTATTGCTGCTCTATTGACAGCTTTAACAAAGAAGAAGGCAAAGTTTGAGTGGTCTGAAACTTGTGAAAAGAGCTTCCAAGAGCTCAAAGACTGACTCACTTCAGCCCCAGTTCTCACATTTCCGAGGACTGGTGAAGGGTATGTGGTGTACTGTGATGCTTGCCGAGTAGGTTTGGGATGTGTTCTTATGCAGGATGTCAAGGTGATTGCATATGCATCAAGACAGTTGAAAATCCATGAGAAAAATTACCCTACCCATGATCTTGAGTTAGCTGCTGTGGTATTTGCGTTAAAACTTTAGAGACATTACTTATATGGTGTATATGTTGATGTATTTACTGACCATAAAAGTCTTCAGTATGTTTTTACACAAAGAGAATTGAATCTTCATCAGAGAAGATGGCTCGAGCTGCTCAAGGATTATGACATGAGTGTCCATTATCACCCAGGTAAGGCCAATGTAGTGGCCGATGCTTTGAACCTATTGAGCATGGGCAGTGTGTCTCATATTAATGATGAGAAGAAGGAGCTGGTTAAAGAGGTACACCAATTGGCTAGGTTAGGTGTACGGTTGGTAGATACACCAAGTAGGGGTGTTTCAGTTCATTCAAGTTCTGAATCCTCATTTGTTGTAGATGTTAAAGCTAAGCAGCATCTCAACCCAGTACTCATGGAGTTGAAAGACTCAGTGTTGAGTAAGCTGAATGAATCATTATCCCTAGGGGGATGGTGTGCTTAGATACCAGGGCAGATTGTGTGTGCCCAATATTGATAATCTGAGACCTAATATTATTGCAGAGTCTCGTGGCTCCAGGTATTCCATTCATCCGTGTTCCACCAAGATGTATCATGATCTTAAGGAGATCTATCGGTGGGAAGGTATGAAGCGTTATATTTCTAAGTTTGTGGAGGAGTGCCCCAATTGCCAACATGTTAAGGCCGAACACCTTAAGCTTGGAGGTCTTACCCAGTCGATTGAGATCCCAACATTGAAGTGGGATGCTATTTATATGGACTTCGTGGTTGGTCTGCCCAGGACTAGGAAACTGCATGATTCCATTGGGATCATTGTTGATAGGATGACTAAGTCTGCTCACTTAGTTCTTGTGAAGTCTACTTACAGGGCCGAAGATTATGCCAAGCTGTATATTAATGAGATAGTGAGGTGGCATGGGATCCCTTTATCTATCATTTCGGATAGGGGAGCCTAGTTCAATTCTAACTTTTGGGAGATATTTCCAAAAGAGCTTGGGTACATAGGTGAAGCTCAGTACTGCTTTTACTCCTTAGACGTATGGAAAATCACAGCGTACCATTCAGACCCTTGAAGACATGCTGAGATCATGTGTTATTGACTTCAAGAGGAGTTGGGATGATCACTTGTCACTGATTGAGTTCTCTTATAATAATAGCTACCATTCCAGTATTGGTATGGCACCTTTTGAAGCACTGTATGGCAGGAGATGTATGTCACGATCGGAATCTAGACCCCAGACGAGACCAGCGTCGTTGACCTCTCAGAGGTCACAGACAAGCCTACATACGTCATTGTTACTTCATCTAGGTTAATTTTAGCAGAAAATTTGAACTTTTGTTTAATTAAACTTTATATTGGAAAACATTGATCTCGCATAATACTATCTACGTAAACTCATAAGCGTTCGCAACAACCATCTAACTCAAGATAATCAAATGAAATATATAGTCATAAATATAGAGTTACCAAAATGGCACCAATATAACGTCTGAAAGTAAATACGAAAGAAACGCTAGTGGAACATACTCCACTAGCTCATGCCTACGTCTACGCTAGAATAAGCTAGTAAGCATCCTCGAAAGCATGAGGGCCTACCAAATCCGGATGAAAGCTCCACATCCGGATAACTTCTGCATCGACCCGTAAACTCTAACGTCCAGCTGCACCTTCACCTAAAAGTAGATAAATGTATGGTATTAGTACACACTTGTACTAAGTATGGGTATATGCAAGCACACACCACGGACATGCATGATTTAGAATAGCTCTCTCCTAACGATATGAGTTATGGAAAGTCAAGTCAATGGACTTGCCAAAATCGAATTAGGAAAGTCATGCCATGAGAGTAACATGCATCATCATACGTATCATATTGCACACATCACATAACATATTGCATATAGCACATAACATATTACATATAGCACATATCATATTTCATTTCATTCATTCATATGCCGTGAGACCTTGGAATCATGGACTTAACATTAGGACTTCCCAAAATGAGGGCTCCACATATGGGACCTCAACTAGGGAGCGTTCGTTAGCAAACACAGAGTCTGCTTCATTCATTCATACGTACTTCATTTCATTTCATTCATAGTCTAGTGTAAACACCAACTATACCTAGGATGTAGTTTAAGACTCTCATTGGGTTCAGTGTGCAATGACTAAGAATGACCTAGTGTCATTACATAAGTCTAGTTCACCTCTTGATTATCCTACCCAAACATCTTTGGTATCGTTCATTTAATTGTGGGCATTACATAAGGCTGGCCTCATTCTTTCTTTGGAAAATTTAACTTTAACCGACATAGATCATGTGAGCTCCATGAAATCCTGTGTCTAGCCCACACCGAAAAGAGGTAGAATCACCGGCCAAAGTGAAACCAAAAATATGCTAACGTATATAGGGGATTGAACCCTGCTAGATCCCTATGTTGGCTGCATAGGTTCAAAGACTAGGAGATATAAGGAGACCCATACCCGTCTGGACAGACAGTCTCATCTCATGAGAATTACACGGACCTCTGCCTTCCCGAAAGAAAGAATCGCCACTCATATCTAGCCTATCGGTGCTCAGTATAAAGTTCCATTACATTCATCTCATACATCATAGAAGCTGGCTTCTAGCATGAGGACATCATTGCTCATTAGATGATTTCTCATCTTATCATTAGTATTAAGTATGCATTAACTTTAATACTTTCATTAGAGTGTTCATAGAGACTGGTCTATTCATTAACTTTACACTCTCATAGGTGAGTACGTTTTGATAACATTTACTTAGGCTCATTTGAGATTGCTCTCATGTTTCAGATTAGCCTCTTATCATGTTGTCACCACATTCATTAGTCTTAGCACATTTGCCCTTCATAATTACTCACCCTTTTTTACGTGAATGTTCATTTCATCATATGACAATGCACTTGGCCTTTTAGTGTGTTTCACACTCTTACTTAACCCTTCTGGGGTCTCATCATTCATCACATAACATCTTAGGTTCACTTACTTTATAAACGTATGCTGGGCTTATGCGTCCACACACACAAGCCATGAGGCTTCATTCATAGTTCATTTAAGTGATTTATATTGCCCAAGATTATGTGGTACAAGACTTATGCATCTTGTAAGTATGTCAATGTCTCAATTTGATTCCTATAAGCAGCATTTATTAAATATTTAATCACGTAAGACTTATGTGTCATGTCACGACCAGAATCTAGACCCCAGACGAGACCGGCGTCGTTGACCTCTCAGAGGTCGCAGACAAGCCTACATACGCCATTCTTACTTCATCTAGGTTAATTTTAGTGGAAAATTTGAATTTTTTTTTCTTATTTTATGCTAAACATTTTAAACTTAACATCATAGGCGTTCACAAATCAACCATCTAATATAGTGATAATCAAATGAAAGAAATAGTTCATAATTGCATTAAACGTATTTTTGCCAAAACGGCACCAATACAAAGTCTGAATTAAAAGTGGAAAGAAAAACTAGTGGAACATGCTCCACTAGCTAAAGCCTACATATAAGCTAAATAATAACGGTAGACATCCTCGAAAGCATAAAGGCTTACCAAGTCCGGATGAAAGCTCCACGTCCGGATAGCTACAACGTCAACCTGTAAGCTCTAGCGTCCACCTGCACCTGCACCTAAAAATATAGAGTTGTATGGGATTAGTACACACTTGTACTAAGTATGGGTATATGCAAGCACACACCAAGCACATGCATGAGTAAGAATAGCTCTTTCCTAACAACATGATTATGGAAAGTCAAGTCTGTGGACTTGCCAAATTGGGATTAGGAAAGTTAGTGAACTTTCCAAATTTGGATTAGGAAAGTCAGTGAGCTTTTCAAATTTGGATTAGGAAAGTCAGTGAGATTTCCAAATTTGGATTAGGAAAGTCATGCCATGAGAGTAACATACATCATCATACTTATCATATTGCACACAGCACATAACATTTTACACACAGCACATATCATATTGCATATAGCACATAACATCTTTTGTAACATTCATTTATATGCCATGAGACCTTGGAATCATGGACTTGACATTAAGACTTTCCAAAATGAGGGCTCAACATATGGGACCTCAACTAGGGAGTCTTCAATAGCAAACACAGAGTCTGCTTCATTCATTCATGCGTACTTCATTTCATTCCGTTCATAGGCTAGTGTGAACACCAGCTATACCTAGGATGTATTTTAAGACTTTCATCGGGTTTGCTCTGCAATGATCAAGAATAACCTAGTGTCATTATTTGAGTCTAGCTCACCTCTTGATTATCCTATCATAACACCTTTGGTATCGTTCATTTCATTATGTGCATCATTTGAGGCTAGACTCATTCATTCATTGGGAACTTGAACTTTAACCGACATAGATCATGTGAGCATCATGAAATCCAGTGTCTCCCCCACACCGAAAAGAGGTGGAATCACCGGCCAAAGTGACCCAAAACATGCTAGCGTATATGGGAATTGAACCCCGCCAGATCCCTATATTGGCAGTATAGGTTCGAGGACTAGGAGATATAAGGAGACCCATACCCGGCATGCCGGACAGTCTCATCTCATGAGAGTTATGTGAACCTCCGCCCTTCCCGAAAGAAGGAATCACCGCTCATAGCTAGTCTATCAGTGCTCAGTATAAAGTTCCATTACATTCAACTCATACGTCATGGAAGCTGGCTTCTAGTATGAGCACATCATAGCTCAATAGATGATTTCTCATCTCATCATTAGTATTACGTGTGTTAATCTCAATACTTTCATTAGAGTGTTCATAGAGACTGGTCTCTTTATTAACTTTACACTCTCATAGGTGAGTACGTTTTGGTGACATTTACTTAGGCTCATTTGAGATTGTTCTCATCTTTTACATTAGGCTCATATCATGTTGTCACCACATTCATTAACATTAGTTCATTTGCTCTTCATAATTACTCACCCCCTTTTACGTGAATGTTCATTTCATCATATGCCAATGCACTTGGCCATTTGTGTATTTCACACTCCTACTTAACCCTTCTAGGGTTTCATCATTTCATTACATAAGAATCATTTCATCGTATGCCAATGCTCTTGGCCATTTAGTGTATTTCACACTCGTACTTAACCCTTCTAGGGTTACATCATTTCATTACATACATCTTAGGTTCACTTATTTTTAAACGTATGCTAGACTTATGGGTCTATACATACAACCCATGAGGCTTCATTCATAGTTCGTTAAGTGACTCATATCTTCCTAAGATTATGTAGTACAAGACTTATGCATCTTGTATGTATGCCAAGATCTCGATTTTGATCTAAGTAGGTGGCATTATTCTTGAACATTTAATTCACGTATGACGTATGTATCAATACGGAATTTGGGGCAAGGGAACCCAAGTTCGAATCCCTTGAACAACACTTAATATTTTCTTTTTATTTTCTTTAATTTAGATCATTTAAGGCGTTGGGAGCCGAGATCGAGCCCCAACAGCATCGCCTCTTTTCTCTTTATTTTTCTTTTACTCGTTTGGGACTGAGAGGTTGTGTGTTCGAACCCCCACAACCTCCTTATTTTAATTTCTTTTAAATGTTGACTATTTTTACGTTGGCAGTGAGGTTGTGGGATCGAACCCCCACAGCCTCACTTTATTTTCTTTTTATTTCTCCCCTTTTTGCCTAGAGGTCGTGGGTTCGATTCCCACGCCCCACTTTTCTTTTTATTTCGCCTTCCTTAAATTATGATCGAGAGGTTGTGGGTTCGAATCCCACTCCTCTCATTTCTTAATTTTTTATTTGTACTTCACTTTACAGCCAGTACTGGAGATCGAGTCCCCCGACCCCCAATCTTTTTTTTCCACATTTTAAGGCAGTTCGCGGGTGAGGTCATGGGTTCGAATTCTGGTAACCTCATCCCTTTTACACTCAAATAATTTCTAGATTTATTCATCTTTATTTAGCCTAAACCAAACTTGTAAGTTTGCTGGAAATTTAGTCATTTTTCATCTCATTTTCAGCAACACTTTCATTTGAACTCTTAGGGAAATTCATAGATCATATAATACGTTTTGGGTGCATTTTTCATAAATTCGTTTAGCCAAAAGTTTGGTACTCAAATCAGCCACACTTTCATTTTAATGAACATCACAATTTACATATGTTTATGCACGTAAAATGACAACCATAACATTATCAATTTCGGAGCCTTAACCCGAGAACCTTAATCACTGTAACATGCTTGCACACACACACTTGCACATAATTTCGAACACATGGGTTTTTTTCATACGATTTCAAGTACACAAACATAATCATATTCATCACGAAAACATAACATACACATAAATCTACCAGCAATCATACCCAACCTACGATTCATTGGGAGCTAGTGACAGGGGCATGCAAAGGGGAACAATCCTAGTTTTCGGACTGAATAATCTGAACCTTAAGGGGTCTCTTGGGAAAGGGACCAAGAGAGAAGAGAACCCATACCTTTTTGACGTTAAAACCTCAACTTGATGCCCAAAAACTCCACCCAAGATCACGTCTAAGACTCCTCAATGTCAACTCCACTCGACCGACAACCTCCCTTAGCCTAGTGTGCGATTAACGTTTGTTTTCTTGTGATTTTGTGTGAGTTCTTCAGGTGTGAAGAACTTGGTTTATTTTTTCTGTTCTTGTACCTTATTTTGGCAGAGAGAATACGTGAGAAAGAAGAAGAGAGATTGAGCGTGATAGTTGAGAGATAAACGTGAGAGAGTGGGAGTTGTAGGAGGCTTAGGAGTCTAGTTTTAGGACTTAGTCAATAAGGTTTTGTTTATTTAAAAAAAATCTGATTTCTATTTTATTTTAAATCAGCTAATGAATAATAATTATTAATTAATTACATTAATTTAGTAACTTAAATAAAAATCACTTTAAGTCATTGCTTCCACCTAGGTTCGAACCCGGGTGGAGCAAGACTTCACTTCAAGAGATCATTGTCGGCCCTCTCTCCCCAAATTGCCCCTCCACCTTATTAATTAAATAATTACTTATATATTTAGGGTAATTAAGATATTACACTTAGCCAGGAAAAAGACCATTTTATCCCTAGACCCTTCAAACCTAAGATTTCCCCTTTTTATGTCCGGTAAAGACTCCTTCAAGTAAATCTTCATATTCAAGAGCCCTACATGGTTGGACCCAACCTTTCCAAGCTCAACTAACTCCCCAAGTTAGTTGGCTTGTATGTAGCAAGGTTTCCGAGGTGTGGTTCTACGCGCATCAATCCGTGTGAACCCTGGTCTAATCATAGGCATTCTCGACACATTAAGCATTACTTATCTTATCCATTATTAGGGTTGTTACATGTCAATACGGAATTGGGCAAGGGAACCCGATTCTAAATCCCTTGAGCAACAGTTAATCTTATATTAAACTTGATAATTGCATTTTTTAGATTTGGGGGACCCTAGTTCGATCCCCATCACTTCCATAATATTTCGTTTCTTTTCCTCCTCTCTTTCTCGTTTAAGGCAAGGAGGTTGTGGGATCAATCCTCCACAAGCTCATTCGTTTTCTCTTAATTTATCTCTTAACTTTCTCACCTATCGAAGAGGTTGTGGGTTCAATCCCCACTCACCACATTTATTTTTCCTCCATATTTTTCTCCTAACTCTCTCATCTATTCAAGAGGTTGTGGGTTCAATCCCCACTCACCACATCTTTTTTTTCTCCTTTATTTTTCTCCTAACTCTCTCATCTGCCAAGAGGTTGTGGGTTCGAATCCCCACAGCCTCACCTTATTTTAATTTACATTTACTCCTTACCTTCTCATTCTGCCAAGAGGTTGTGGGTTCGAATCCCACATACCTCATTTTTATTATTTCTTTATTTCATTCTTCTCCTCTCTCCTTAATCCGTCCAAGAGGTTTTTTGTTCGATCCCCACACGCCTCACTTCATTTTCTTTCATTTTTCCCCAAACTTTTCACTTGAGCTTCATCCCATTTCGAATCCCCCTTGCCACATTTTTATTATTTAATTTTTATAACATGTATATGGTGAGGTATTGGGTTCAATCCCCACTGACCTCAAGCATTTAAAAATTAATTTTGAACGTGGCATTTCTTTACAGTACGCTGTCCAAAAATAAATTTCCAGAATGCTGGAAATTTGTTCACCCTTTTTGCAGTCCATTTTCTTAACTTTTTAGATGTTAGATTTAGGATAAATTTTCGTGTAACATCTAGTGCATCTTTAGGTGAGTTTTCATGGTTATTTTTTAGAATTTAATCATCTTTTTGCAGTCCATTTTCTCACCCTCTTTCACGTTAAACATCAAGACATTTCGAGTAGTTTTTATGGAGATCTTTAGGTGCATTTTCTAGGTTACATTCAATCAAGAATTATCATTCAATTCAGCAACTTTGAACTCATATGAACATCAAGTTTTTAACATATTCATATACGTAAAATACAACATTTTAACATGTTAAAATCGAGGCTTCAAACCATGGCTAACTCACGGCACACACATGCACAATCAAGTTAACGTAATTAACTTTTTTAGAACACATCTTTCATTTCTCACATAATTTCCGAATACACATTCAGACACGTAATCACAACCAGCTTTAAAATCATCTACCAGAAGTCATACCAACGCATACTTTAAATCTTTTAAAGGATCTAATGACAGGGGCATGCAACGGGGACAACCTTAGTTTTTGACTGGAATTAAGCTGAACTTAGGGGTATCTTGGGAAAACGACCAAGAGGGAAGAAAACCCATACCTTAATGTCATTCAACACTTTTTTCAATGCTTCCAATTCCCACGACACCACTGCCTCACCACCAAAATCCCAAACACAATCCGTCGAGAAGAATGTTGTTGATTTTCATTTTTAGCTTAGCTTTTCGTTTGAGTTTTTGTGTGTAAGTTCTTCAAGAGTGAAGAACTATTATTTTCAGTTATTTTACTAATAAAAAACGTGAGAATGAGAGTGAGAGACGTGAGAATGAGAGGATTAGGATTAGGAGAGTTAGGCGGAGACTTAGTCAAACTATGACTCCTCTTAAATTTTCTTTAATTTTATTATTAAAAAATCTGATTTTCCTCTACCTAAATCAGAAAATTAGATATTAATTAATTTAAATAATTCACTAAATACTAATTAAATCAATTCAATCATTGCTTCCACCAAGGCTCGAACCCGGGTGGAGCTAGATTTCGCTTAAAGGGTCAAATTCGGCCACCTCTACCCAAATTTTCCCTTAACCATATTAATTAATTAATTAATTGGGGTAATTAGAATACTACCCTTAGCTTGGAAAAGACCATTTTACCCCTAGACCCTCCAAACTTAAGATTACCTTAAGTCTAATTAAGACTCATCCGGGTAAATCTTCATATTCGGTTGCCCTACATGGTTGGTTCTCACCTTGCCTAGCTCAACTAACTCACCAAGTTGGTCATCTTGGCTAGTGCATTGGTTCTGAGGTCTGGTTGTACGTGCAACAAGCCATGTGAACCCGGTCTAATCCATGCATTTTAGGTACGTTTAAGCATTACTTCGCATAGTTATTTTTGGGTTGTTACAATGTAGGTCCCCAGCTAGGTGGTATGAGGTAGGAGATTCTTCCATCCTTGGCCCTGAGATCATACATGAGGCTATTGAAAAGGTGAGAATGATCAGGGATAGATCGGCTATTGCTTACAGTCGTCAAAAATCCTATGGTGATAACAGGAAGAGGGCTCTTGAATTCGAGGTAGGTGATCAAGTCTACCTGAAGATATCACCGATGAAAGGGGTGATGAGGTTTGGTAATAAAGGGAAGTTGAGTCCAAGGTATATAGGTCCTTCTGAGGTCTTAAACAGAGTAGGGAATGTTGCCTATGAACTGAAGTTACCAAATGACTTGGCTTCTGTTCATCCAGTGTTTCATGTTTCGATTCTTAAAATGTGTCTAGGTGATACAGCATCCATCCTACCTGTTGAGGGGTTAGGAGTCAATGAGAACCTTTCTTATGAAGAAGTTCTAGTTAAAATTTTAGATCACCAAGTGAAGCAGCTGAGGAACAAGGAGGTTGCCACCGTAAAAGTGTTATGGAGGCACCACCTTGTTAAGGGAGAAACATGGGCGGCCGAGGCCGACATGATATCCCATTACCCTCACTTGTTCAGTTCTTGAGGTTAGAAATACTCTTTCTAAGTCTGATTTTGTTTATGAAACTCTAAATGATAGTGCATTAGTCGGTTTTGGTGTTTTAAGTCCATAAATGTGTGTTTTATACTTGCACTATATGAGTTAATATGAGTTCATGCTTGCATTCATGTCACTGTTTTTGTATACCATTGACATGATTTTTGTGTCGCATGAGTTGTGATGTGCATTGAGTTAAAGTAAGATTGAGAAGGAAGTTCCTCAATCTCAGATATGAAGCTTCAGATAAGCTTTGAGTTATGTGCATCATGCAGAGTAAGTTGTTAATATGATATTCACAAAGAGTAAAGTTTCAAGTATGTTAATGTGTTTTTCGAAAATACCCTCTTTGATTCAAAATGATGTGTAGTGTCATTCCGGGACGAATGTTCCAAAGGGGGGATAATGTAACATTCCAGAAAATATAATTGTCTAGTGAAGAGTCTATTAGGTTTTAAGAATATGTATTGGGGTGCATAGGCATCCCAATGCCCAATATTAAGTAATATTGGGCATGTTAGAGAATATTGGCTTAAGTGTGTTAGCCAATTTCTATGTATTAACAAGTAACTTAAAATACACTTTGATGTTCAAATGCTCCAACCCAAGCTTCTTTAGGAATTGTACCTGCAATGAAGACCCTAAGCTAAAAAAAATAATTTCATCGCTTACATTAGGTACGAGGCATCAGAGTGTCAAGCCTAGGTACCATAGCACATGATCACTTAAAATGATCATGTAGATTAAGCAGTGCCCAAGGACATAGTGAGGATTCTTGGGACAAGAGTGAACTTTCCAAGTGCAACTACAGAGTGCACGGTTAGGAAAGTGCACGGCAACACATGTGCAAGCACATGTGCTACCGTCCGAGAGACCAAGCGACAAAGCCTAACCGATTCGATTAGGGCGGTTAGGGGGGCCGACACGCGTCGGGTCAAGCAGCGAGGGACCGAGCTTCCTAACCAACCCTAGGTTCTAACTAACTTACCAAACTAACTAACTAACCTAGGACTAACTAAAATGAACTAACTAGTTTGACCGAAATCCTAAGACCTAATCGGGTGACACTAGCCGAGTAGCGAACTAAAGAAACATCCTAGTACCTAACCTAGGGTGGTCCAAAGGGGTTGGTTATGGCCCTAGTGACTTAGGGGTACTTTAGTAATTACCATAGGTCACTTAATTAATTAAATTAGCAACTTAATTAATTAATTTAATTTCATGGTCAAACCCGAGACCCTTAGCAATTTTTCAAAATTTGGCTAAGTCAAATGCCTTCCTATTTTTAGTCAATTTAGGAGGGGCATTTTGGTAATTAGCTTATTGATTTATTTAATTAAGTTAATTAGCCTAAGTTGATTAGTCAATATTCAGTTCCTAAGACTTAGACTCACGTTGAAACTAACGACTGAAAAACAGTAAGCAAGCGTAACAAAAATAGAAAAATACTATTGGTTCTCCTTAGGCGATTTCAAAGGTAATTCTTCAAGATTTTTCGTGCAAAGTACAGGGTGATCTTCGTAGATTCAATTCTACAGTAAGGTATGGGTTTTCTCTCTTTTATTCATTTCCCCAAGAGGCTTTTAAAACGTTTTGAATATAAGAAAACCAAAACTAGGGTTGTTCCCAATGAAATTTTTGAATGTCCATCTCTCTAGTTCTCGCTATTTCCGATTCTAGTAGTATGTATAATGTAAATCTCGAGCATGTTGTTGGTATGTGGTGCTAACTGATCATTATGTGTAGGTTTCTATGATTTTATAATGTCGAATGGGACCTATGGGTTAGATCCGTATGATTAGAGTATCATTTACATGATATAAGGAATGTTGTAATGCCTAATTGTGTTTGAGAAGATGAATTTGTTATAAATTGTTTATGAAATTCAGTTTACTGTTGAAAGGAATGAAGGTTTCGATTACTGTGTGTGTTTACAGTAGATATGTTTGTAAGTATTTGGAATGCAATGTTTCCAAGAAGCAATAAGAATGAGAATCAAAGCTAGTTAATGAATCTTCAATGCCAAATAAACTTTATAGCTTGGCCAAACTAAGCACTGAATTGTTCTTAACAATAAATTGGCCAGCAATATTATTTCCAAAATATGCAATAGAATTGGCCAATGACTAAGTCATATCAATCTTATATGGCCAATGTATTGTAAGGCCAAATACATGTTAAAGATTGACTTGACAAGATGTAACTCAATGAACTCATAACCTAGGGTATGCCAATGATTGGGACAAGTCCCAACATACCCTATCTAAATGAACTTGTGAACATAGTAGCATATTGAATAAGTCCTTATAACTTTCATAAAGAATGGTACAAGACTACCAAATAATATTGAACAAGATAAAGTGAGTATTGAAATAACTAAAAGCTTATGAGTTATGAAATTGACCTAGAATGGGGTGTTAAAGTAAGTGAGAAAAGTCTCACTTGCACCTAAGAAATTATGTTAAAGATACTCACATAAGAGGGTGTTAAAAATCATGAGACAAGTCTCATTAACACCATTATGATAATGTAAGATTTAAGTTCACATTCATCAAGTATAGAAAGGGATGACAAGTCATCCATTGAGCTAAGCATACCTCATACTAGAAGCAAGCTTCCATAACGTATGAGTCAACGCTCAAAGTTGTAAAGTATAATAAATCGAGCTAATCACCGATAAACTAGTAATGAGCTTGTGCAAGCACATGTAAGCCTCATGAGATGAGACTACACCAAGGTGGATAAGGGTCTCCAAATTCTGCTAGTCTTTGAAATATGTCACCAGCATAGGTTACTAGCTAGTGGATCTACCTAAGAAAGCTAAGAAGTATTCCGTTTCACTTTGGCCGGTGAACCACCTCTTTTCAGTGTGGGGAAGACACTAGATTTTATGTTAGCTCACATGATATATATCGGTTAAAATCTAAAGATTTCTTTAAAAAGTAAGAAAGAAAGAAATAAAGAAAGAACTAGGAAGATGAGGGGTGTTTGGATAGGATGACCAAAGGGTGAGTTTGACTAAGTAATGATGTAAGTCATTCTTAGTCATTGCACAGAAAGATCCTAATGGAAGTCTTAAAAGAATATCCAAAGTCCACCTTGCATGTTCAAAGTGAACATGAGATTAATGAAGAAGAAATGTAAGTTCAAAGTGAACTAAGTAAGCAAAAGCATAAGAATATCAAATCATAAGTGTTTGATAAGAATGAAGTTTTTAATAATTATTGGTTTATGCCAATAAAGGGAGCAAAACATAATGACTCATCAATTGGAGTATCAATATATCACCCAGCATCTATATATTATGCAAATAATCAAAGAATGGGCATAGCCAATAAAGATTGGCTTATAAAGACTTCATGCCCAATTTAACAAGAATCGAAAGAATTACTTGTAAGTAGGGTAGTCAAATCATTTCCTTAGTCTTTTGAATTACTTACTTGATTCATTATAGCAATGGGACTACAATGAATCATTGCACTCGTAAGTAAAACATAGGATCAAAGAAAATCATTGAACTACACAACAAAAAGAATAAAAGACTGAAAAATAAAATGAGGCTGGGAGAGGGAGCTCTCGGCCTAAGGGGAGCAAAAATAATAAATTTTGCTTGAGTTCTTCTAAAATTATGTTCATGATTCAAAGGTCTTATGTTCATATAGAAAATGAGTTGTGTGCTTTAAATGCATGAAAATGTCATATTCATAGCATGATTCATAAATAACGAATTAGGAAAGTGAAGTGGCTTCACTTTCCAAAAATGGCATGTTGCAAGAGGAAGAGTTTTACTTGATCATGCATAGTCCTTATGTTTTTATGTGCATACACCCATACTTAGTACAAGTGTTTACTAACCCATATACAATTACTATTTTTATAGGTGCAGGTCCTTGAAGAAGATTTAAGATCAGTTGAAGCTGTTTGGACTAGTACCTCCAAACTTTGGTAGGTCCTCTTTAGTTGGAGGATGCCTTCACTTTATCTTCTAGCTTTAGTAGACTAGACATAGCTATTGGATGTTGTCCCTAGCGTTTCCTTCCAAACATTTGTTCAAGCTTTTGTATTAAGGCCGGTTTGGAAACTATTATTGATATTATGAATTCTTCATTTCAGTTGTTCAATCATTTAATAGATGGTTGTTTATTTTGAGCTGTTAGTCTATCACTCTTATGCAAGAATTATATGAAGTCTAAATACACTTTCGTAAAATGTTAAATTTTCCGCTAAATTTAAATGTATGATTGTGATGAAAGCTAAGAAGAGGCTTGTCTGCGACCTCTGAGAGGTTAACGACGCCAGTATCATCTAGAATCTAGGACCCGGGTGTGACAATTAGGCTCTAGAACACGCCTTATATATTTGAAGTGTTACATTGTCCCCTCCTAAGGAATATTCGTCCCTGAATCACACTAAAATCTTTTAGAAGGAACATATAAACTCAAGACTAGCAACCCAACCAAAAAAAATTGTCACACTCGGATAGCACACCCTAGATGTCACCGACGTCATTTTCCTCTCAAACGACTCAGACAAGCCCTTAGCATTCGTCGTAACATGTCATCAGTTAAAATTGCGGAAAAATTAAAAACTTTTAATACTATGTGAAGTATACTTAGACTTCATACGTACCAATCATGAAAACAAAGGTGGTAATATTCTAAAAGCTGTCTAATATAAAAACCATCTTAAGAGTATGAATCTGGACTTAGACAATATATAGTCAATACGCCATATAGGCCTTAATATAAAAGAATCCAAAGAACATAAATGGAAATAAGAGTATTCTTAAAATCTATTAAAATCTTCATAAGCTAGAATAATGAAAAGATAGCATCCCCTAACATGAGGACCTTCCAACACTTGGAGAAAGAGTTCCAAGCTTCTTCAATCGACCTTCTTAATCTTCATTGGCCAGACCTTACATTTGTAGTAATATAAAGTAACGGGGTTAGTACACCAGATGTACTAAATATGGGTATATGCACATAAGATTTACGGACATGCATGAAAAAGGATCATTTATCATTTCTTTGGAAAGCATGCTAAGTCATATGAATGTCTTTATTGCACATACCATAGAACATATACAAGTTATGGATTTGATCAACATACATCATGATAATAATCAAGGACATATTATCATGGAGTCATGTTAACATTTCATATTCGAAAGATCATATAAACATAACATACAAAGCACTTACCAATGATTCCATCCCCAACCTACAAGTGCAATGGTCCTGTGAAGCCCCATAACCCCAAACAACAAAGTAGATAAGATAGGAGACCACAAGTAAAGTTTTGCTTCATATAACTTGTAACATAAGTACTCATCACCTCATAAACCATTTAGACCAATAACATGTTCATTAACGTAACAAAATTCATATAAGAGTAACAACATGTATCATAAGCATCATAACTTTAATGTTATCATATTACATAAGAACAATCTCCTAAGACTTCCCTTAGAGTCAACTTGTACAATGTCTAGGTAGACTCCCATTCCCCTACCTATACTAAGTAGACTCTTCGAGTCACCCTAGTCAACGTCCATTTACTTATCTTTCATTTTACATGAGGAAACATTCGCCTTAACCGACATTAGACCATATGAGCTAAACATGGAATTCGGTGTCATAAAACCCCACACCGAAAGATGGTAGTCTACCGCCTAAAGTAGAACCAAACATGACATAGATTTCTAGGTAGATCCACTAGCTAGTATCCTATGGTGGAAACATAGTTCAAGAACTAGGAGATGTATTAGAGACCCATAGTTCCATATTACATGGCTGCCTCTATCTCATGAGAGTCATTGTGAACCTACCTTACAACTAGGGAAGGGATAACTCTCATATCTAGTCCATCGGTGCTAAGCTTAAGTCCCTTTGTGAATAAACTTTAAGTCATCATTTATACATAAATCTTATCATAATTCATAGTAGATTAACTCATTGTATAAACATTATCATAAGCTCTTTAGTATTAGATGCTAATTTTCTTTCATCGTAACCTTCTTTTGTGAGACTAGCATATCATAAATCATCTTGTGTGAATCATACAAGAAAGTATCATAAATATGCATTTTCGTATTATAATGATGATCTCACAAATTAAAATATTCATAGCCAAATATATATGCGTATCATCATCATACATACTTCATTAGCATTGTAACATAATTTATAGGCTAACATAACATCATAGAATAATCACAACTTTAAGAGACTTACCCCTTATTTCCAAGATCCTTATTCAAGAACTTATGTTCAATATACAACAATTATACAACAACATAGTGAAATACTCAATAGCATAACCAATACCAACTTTTCAAGTCATATACAAGATCAATTCGTAGTGTAGGATAAGGGAAAGGGTCATTATAGAGTTCGTTCAAGTCATAGTTCCAATCCCAACATTACACGTTATCAAGTAGTAGATATAACCCAATCAAAACCACAATTTACAAAAGGAACATGCTTTACTCGAAATTCAAACATTACAAGTCAAATATCCAACAATACATACATAATTAGCCATAGAAAAGCATTATTTTTCGACAATAGTCATAGATCTAGAGTTAGGAAGAAAACCCGTTTTTAGAGTAAAAACCTTAGGAGTTGAATTCTTGAAAACCATCTTTGAAAGGACCTCCTGGGAAAAGGAATCCCAAGAGTGAAGAACCCATACCTTATTGACGAACAATCCACGAATTTTGGATGAAAATGTTGAAGTATTTGTCTTCTTTCTTATGCTCTTCTTGTTCTTCAATGGAGTTTGGAAAAGAGAGCGTTCTTGAGAGAGATTAGAGAAAATTCGTTTGATTTGATTTGGAGCGTGTAAAAGTGGTCTAAAACTGAGATATAATCCATATATAGCCATCCTATAAAATACCCAAAAGATACTTCTTAAAAGGGACTTTTTATGAAGTTAAATTACCAAAAATACGAATTAAACGAATCTGGGAAGTAACTGCCCGTCGCGGGGCCAATTCCCATTATTTTTTTGAATTTTTAGGTCGAGCCAGTGAGCCTCGTGTCAGCCTCTCGTTGCAAGGCTGCATCCCAAATCCAGAGGCAGCGAGCCTTGTGTGGGCTGTGCGTCGCGCAGCAGTCCCACTAAACCTGCCTGCTCGCAGGCTGCTAGGAAGCATGTTCTCCCATGTTTGGGTCCTCCCCAAGGACCATTCGGGTGGTCCTTGGGGTGTCCTTACCGGATGTTTGGACCCTTCATACTACATACTACCTATACAAGGTATTTTTAGATGTTTTAGACTTCATTTGACACTTCTAAACCTTCACCAAACATAGGGACGTCAACTAGTTCAATTTAGCTAGTTTCCAGCCGTAAAGGTCTTTCTTTGTTGTTTTGGCTCTAACCTTTTCTAAATGAACTTATTACATTAATATAGTTCTGGAAATATCATTTTAAACATTATTCCATAGATTAATCTCTAGTCGAAGTCATGACATTTCCAGAGTGTTACAACAATACATAACAATGAGCCTCAAATCACATTATGAGGAATTTCCTTCTCACAACATGAGCTCATATACCATATATGTGTCAATTATGCCAAAACTCAACTTACAAACATGATAAATATCATTTTATAAAGACTCGACATATCAAAATGTACAACATATCTCAAAACAAGCAGAATTGAAAATTTTTAAGTCAATATGCACAATTTCACTGTAACTTCACTGCAATGATACCAAAAATGCACATTTTTTCAAAACTTCTCCAAAAATCATAGAAACTTCAAATTTAGTCATTATTTTCATTATAAGATAGAACAACTAACCTTCACTAGTAAAGAGATGAGGATAACGGGACTTCATGTCGGCCTCGGCCTCCCATGTTGCTCCCTCAACTGGGTGGTTTCTCCATAACACTTTTACGTAGGCCACCTCTTTGTTATTCAAGATCTTCACTTGACGATCAAGGATTTTAACCGGAATCTCCTCATAAGAGTGATTATCCTTCACACCAAGACCCTCCATAGGAAGAATAGACTTGGGATCACCGATACACTTCTTAAGCAAAGAAACATGGAAAATTGATGAACCAAAGATAGTTCACTAGGGAGTTTCAATTCATAAGCAGACTTACGAACCCTTTGCAAGATCTCATAGGGACCCACATAACGAGGACTCAACTTCCCTTTCTTTCCAAATCTAACCACCCCCTTCGTAGGAGAACTTTTCTAGTACACTTTATCACCTTCTTCAAACTCTAAATTTCTTCTCCTATGATCGGCATAAGACTTTTGCCGACTATAGGATGTTTGCAACCAGTTCCTTATGATATGAACTTTCTCCAAAGTCATATAAATAAAATCGGGACAAAGAAGCGAAGACTCACAGACTTTAAACCACCCAATAGGAGACGTACACCTCTTACCATACAAAGCTTCATAAGGAGCCATAGAGATGGATGAATGAAAACTATTATTATATAAAAATTCCACCAAAGGCAAATGCTCATCCAAATTTCCCATAGAGTAAATTATGCAAGCTCTAAGCATATCTTCAAGAGTTTGAATAGTTTGCTCCGCTTGACCATCTATTTGGGGATGAAAACCGGTGCTTAACTTCACTTGAGTACCCAAACCCTTTTGAAAAGATCTCCAAAATCTAGATGTAAATTGAGCACTTCTATCCAATATGATAGACAAAGGAACCCATGAAGACTCACTATCTTGTTAATATAGATTCTTGCGTAATCTTCCGCCAAATAAGTAGACTTAAAAGGAATAAAGTCAGCAAATTTGGTCAATCTATCCACTACCACCCATATAGAGTCATATTATTTTTGAGTTTGAGGCAAACCTACTACGAAATCCATATTAACATCTTCCCACTTCCAAGTAGGAATTTGGATTTCTTGTAGTCGACCACTTGGCTTTTGGTGCTCGGACTTCACTGTTTTGCAATTGGGACACTTTGCAACAAACTCCGCAATATCCCTTAATAGACCATCCCACCAAAATACCTCTCTAAGGTTATGGTACATCTTTGTAGAACTCAGATAAATAGAGTAACGGGCTCCATGAGCTTCCTCAAGGATCCTACTCCTCAAATCATCAGCATTAGGTACACACAACCTTCCTTGATGTCTAAGAACACCATCCCCCCTGGGAGAATGACTCATTCACATTTCCAAGAATTGATTCTTTCAACTCATCAATAATGGATCAAGGTGTTGCTTAGACTTTACCTCAACCACCAAAGACAACTCGGAGTTATGATGTACAACCATAATACCATTTGGAGAATCTTCAATTCGAACCCCTAACCGAGCCAACCTATGAACATCTTTCACTAGTTTTCTCTTGGATTCTTCCACATGGGACACACTTTCCATGGACAATCGACTCAAAGCATCCACTACCACATTAGCCTTACCAGGGTGATAGAGAACACTCATGTCATAGTCTTTCAACAACTCTAACCATCTCCGTTGCCGTAGATTCAACTCTTTTTGAGTAAATACATATTGGAGACTTTTGTGCTCCGTATACACATTAACATGAACCCCATAGAGATATTACCTCCATATTTTGAAGTCAAATACCATGGTTGCTAACTCAAGGTCATGAGTCAAATAATTCTTCCCATGGACATTGAGTTGCCTAGAAGCATAGGCTATAACTTTGCCATGTAGCATAATAACACACCCCAACCCCACTTGGGATGCATAACAATAAACCACAAAACAATTAGTACCCTTCGGTAGGGTCAATACCGGAGCGGAAGTAAGCCTATCCTTGAACTTTTGGAAGCTCTTTTCACATGCCTCTGACCACTCAAATTTCACATACTTTTGGGTAAAGGTTGTCAAGGGAGAAGCAAGAGACGCAAATCCGTCAACAAACCTTCTATATGTCACGACCCTCAAGTACCCCCTTGTATTGTGTTTTGTGAAGCTTGAATTGCATGTTTGGCTTAGATTATGCCTAAATGAAGTATATGATTATGTATAGGATGTAAAGTGTGTGATTTGATGAATGAAGGTCTAAATCATGTATAGAAGTTAATGTGAATAAAATGATACTTATGTTCAAGGTGTGTTCACATGTACATACACACACTTAAATGAATGAATGAAGCTAAGTTCAGTAAAAAGGGGAGTTTTGGGGTAAACCCTCTTCGTGAGTTGAGATGAAGTGTTTAGTATCAAACTCACTACATCCTAAGAGCTTTCTAAGATAGGTCGGAGTATGAATACCCTTCGTGAGTTGAGCTGTGGTGTTCACTACTAATCCTTAACCTATTATATAACATGTTGAGAATCCGTGGGGAATTATGTTTAGCACCGAGAGGATATGAAGAAGGGGTGATTACACTTTGTGAGTTGAGATGTTGTATTCCAATGTACCTCTTGAGATGAGTTCTCCTCGTTAGTAGAGAATGAGTTACTTAGTACCAATATCATTATCCCTTAACTATGCGCCCGCATAGATGTAACTATTGGGAAAGTCATATGAAAGCTAAAAAAATGACGTTACTCTAGGCAAGTGAGGATCCCTCATCCGATAGGGGTTAATATCGAGATTCCATATCTAGCTCTCCTGGTCTATGCTAGTTTTGCTAACCCCCACAAAAGTAATGAATGTCCTAAGTCTTCTAAAATAGTGTGCTACTTAGGGTAGGTAGTGGAATGGGGCGCTATTTATCCATTGCACTAGGTAGGCATTCCTAAAAGGGAGTCTTGGTGAGTCTTATATGAATTGAATGAACTAAATCTCCTAAAAGAACGTACTACTTATGGTAGGTGGTGGTATGGGACGCTATCTATCCATTGCACTAGGTAGGACCTTCCAAAAGGGGAGTTTTGGTGTCAAGCCTTCTAAAAGAGTATACTACTTAGGGTAGGTGGCGGTATGGGACGCCATCTACTCATTGCACTAAGTAGGCATTCTGAAAGGGAAATCTAGGCGTGTTGTTGAGTGTTATTCTAATGTCTTGTGATTGAGTGGTGACTTGTTCTCCCGAGAGGAGTAAGCTTATGGTGGGTAGTCTTAAGGATCTCCTTGGTGTGTATTGAAGGAGGTGTTCAGACGTTTCCTTCATGTCTTACCTTGGAGAGTCTTAGGATAACCTCGGTTAGGGAAACTCCTACTTAAATTAGTTCACTTCCTCATTGGAAATTCCTTGGAAGTTCACTATTTTTGAATTCAAATTGATTCACTGTAAATCTATAGGAGTTCACTGTAAGATTTGATTACTTCACTGTAAATTGTCCGTTTGGTTTAAAATTATGGAAATCCTTCTCTAAGTTTTAAATGATGTTTCATATTTTGTTTTGTTTCTAAATTCATGAATGTTGTAATTATTTGGCACGAAAGGTTATTTTACTAAAATGTCCCTTTCACATGATTTTGCATATGCCATACTTAGTACATTGTTTTTTTACTAACCCCATACTTTCTATACTCTATAAATATAGGTTTTTGGAAGCAAGTTTTAAGGCTAGAAGGCAAAGCTTGGAAAAGTTTCTCTCAAGACAAAGTATGCCCTCATATATTCGAGGGCATAGTCCTTTTCTTAGTTTCTTTATTTAAAGACTTATTATGTATTTCTTTTTAATGTTAAGGGCTGTGTCGCTATGATATTATGTTGTGCCTTTAAGTTTTTCTTGTGACGATGAGATTCTCTAAGTATTTATGAAAAACTTCCTTTTATTAAATTATTAGTGAAAAGTTTTAAATTCCGCACTACTTTTCATGTCTTATGTAATGAATTATAGTTAAAGGGCTTGTATAAGACCCCAAAGGTTCAAGTATTCCCGGTCATAACCCAAAGGTTCTCCCTAACTTCTAGGGGGTACTTGAGGGTCGTGACATATAGAAGGTTTGTTGACGGATTTGCGTCTCTTGCTTCTCCCTTGACAACCTTTACCCAAAAGTATGTGAAATTTGAGTGGTCGGAGGCATGTGAAAAGAGCTTCCAAAAGTTGAAGGATAGGCTTACTTCCGCTCCGGTATTGACCCTACCGAAGGGTACTAATTGTTTTGTTGTTTATTGTTATGCATCCCAAGTGGGGTTGGGGTGTGTTATTATGCTACATGGCAAAGTTATAGCCTATGCTTCTAGGCAACTCAATGTCCATGGGAAGAATTATTCGACTCATGACCTTGAGTTAGCAACCATGGTATTTGACTTCAAAATATGGAGGCAATATCTCTATGGGGTTCATGTTAATGTGTATACGGAGCACAAAAGTCTCCAATATGTACTTACTAAAAAAGAGTTGAATCTACGGCAACGGAGATGGTTAGAGTTGTTGAAAGACTATGACATGAGTGTTCTCTATCACCCTGGCAAGGCTAATGTGGTAGCGGATGCTTTGAGTCGATTGTCCATGGAAAGTGTGTCCCATGTGGAAGAATCCAAGAGAAAACTAGTGAAAGATGTTCATAGGTTGGCTCGGTTAGGGGTTCGAATTGAAGATTCTCCAAATGGTATTATGGTTGTACATCATAACTCCGAGTTGTCTTTGGTGGTTGAGGTAAAGTCTAAGCAACACCTTGATCCATTATTGATGAGTTGAAAGAATCAATTCTTGGAAATGTGAATGAGTCATTCTCCCAGGGGGGATGGTGTTCTTAGACATCAAGGAAGGTTGTGTGTACCTAATGCTGATGATTTGAGGAGTAGGATCCTTGAGGAAGCTCATGGAGCCCGTTACTCTATTTATCCGTGTTCTACAAAGATGTACCATAACCTTAGAGAGGTATTTTGGTGGGATGGTCTATTAAGGGATATTGCGGAGTTTGTTGCAAAGTGTCCCAATTGCAAA
The DNA here is from genome assembly GCA_016801875.1 of Solanum sitiens. NCBI lineage: Eukaryota > Viridiplantae > Streptophyta > Magnoliopsida > Solanales > Solanaceae > Solanum > Solanum sitiens. The sequence continues at coordinate 173,144 of JABWTJ010001022.1, forward strand.
CAAGTGAAGTCCGAGCACCAAAAGCCAAGTGGTCGACTACAAGAAATCCAAATTCCTACTTGGAAGTGGGAAGATGTTAATATGGATTTCGTAGTAGGTTTGCCTCAAACTCAAAAATAATATGACTCTATATGGGTGGTAGTGGATAGATTGACCAAATTTACTGACTTTATTCCTTTTAAGTCTACTTATTTGGCGGAAGATTATGCAAGAATCTATATTAACAAGATAGTGAGTCTTCATGGGTTCCTTTGTCTATCATATTGGATAGAAGTGCTCAATTTACATCTAGATTTTGGAGATCTTTTCAAAAGGGTTTGGGTACTCAAGTGAAGTTAAGCACCGGTTTTCATCCCCAAATAGATGGTCAAGCGGAGCGAACTATTCAAACTCTTGAAGATATGCTTAGAGCTTGCATAATTGACTTTATGGGAAATTTGGATGAGCATTTGCCTTTGGTGGAATTTTCATATAATAATAGTTTTCATTCATCCATATCTATGGCTCCTTATGAAGCTTTGTATGGTAAGAGGTGTACGTCTCCTATTGGGTGGTTTAAAGTCTGTGAGTCTTCGCTTCTTGGTCCTGATTTTATTTATATGACTTTGGAGAAAGTTCATATCATAAGGAACCGGTTGCAAACATCCTATAGTCAGCAAAAGTCTTATGCCGATCATAGGATAAGCAAGAGACGCAAATCCGTCAACAAACCTTCTATATGTCACGACCCTCAAGTACCCCCTAGAAGTTAGGGAGAACCTTTGGGTTATGACCGGGCGTACTTTAACCTTTGGGGTCTTATACAAGCCCTTTAACTATAATTCATTACATAAGACATGAAAAGTAGTGCGGAATTTAAAACTTTTCACTAATAATTTAATAAAAGGAAGTTTTTGATAAATACTTAGAGAATCTCATCATCACAACAAAAACTTAAAGGCACAACATAATATCATAGCGACACAGCCCTTAACATTAAAAAGAAATACATAATAAGTCTTTAAATAAAGAAACTAAGAAAAGGACTATGCCCTCGAATATATGAGGGCATACTTTGTCTTGAGAGAAACTTTTCCAAGCTTTGCCTTCTAGCCTTAAAACTTGCTTCCAAAAACCTATATTTATAGAGTATAGAAAGTATGGGGTTAGTAAAAAAACAATGTACTAAGTATGGCATATGCAAAATCATGTAAAAGGGACATTTTAGTAAAATAACCTTTCGTGCCAAATAATTACAACATTCATGAATTTAGAAACAAAACAAAATAAGAAACATCATTTAAAACTTAGAGAAGGATTTCCATAATTTTAAACCAAACGGACAATTTACAGTGAAGTAATCAAATCTTACAGTGAACTCCTATAGATTTACAGTGAATCAATTTGAATCCAAAAATAGTGAACTTCCAAGGAATTTCCAATGAGGAAGTGAACTAATTTAAGTAGGAGTTTCCCTAACCGAGGTTATCCTAAGACTCTCCAAGGTAAGACATGAAGGAAACGTCTGAACACCTCCTTCAATACACTCCAAGGAGATCCTTAAGACTACCCACCATAAGCTTACTTCACTCGAGAGAACAAGTCACCACTCAATCACAAGACATTAGAATAACACTCAACAACACGCCTAGATTTCCCTTTCAGAATGCCTACTTAGTGCAATGAGTAGATGGCGTCCCATACCGCCACCTACCCTAAGTAGTATACTCTTTTAGAAGGCTTGACACCAAGACTCCCCTTTTGGAAGGTCCTACCTAGTGCAATGGATAGATAGCGTCCCATACCACCACCTACCATAAGTAGTACGTTCTTTTAGGAGACTTAGTTCATTCAATTCATATAAGACTCACCAAGACTCCCTTTTAGGAATGCCTACCTAGTGCAATGGATAAATAGCGCCCCATTCCACTACCTACCCTAAGTAGCACACTATTTTAGAAGACTTAGGACATTCATTACTTTTGTGGGGGTTAGCAAAACCGACATAGACCATGAGAGCTAGATATGGAATCTCGATATTAACCCCTATCGGATGAGGGATCCTCACTTGCCTAGAGTAACGTCATTCTTTTTAGCGTTTATATGACTTTCCCAATAGTTACATCTATGCGGGCGCATAGTTAAGGGATAATGATATTGGTACTAAGTAACTCATTCTCTACTAACGAGGAGAACTCATCTCAATAGGTACATTGGAATACAACATCTCAACTCACAAAGTGTAATCACCCCTTCTTCATATCCTCTCGGTGCTAAGCATAATTCCCCACGGATTCTCAACATGTTATATAATAGGTTAAGGATTAGTAGTGAACACCACATCTCAACTCACGAAGGGTATTCATACTCCGACCTATCTTAGAAAGCTCTTAGGATGTAGTGAGGTTGATACTAAACACTTCATCTCAACTCACGAAGAGGGTTTACCCCAAAACTCCCCTTTTTACTGAACTTAGCTTCATTCATTCATTTAAGTGTGTGTATGTACATGTGAACACACCTTGAACATAAGCATCATTTTATTCACATTAACTTCTATACATGATTTAGACCTTCATTCATCAAATCACACACTTTACATCCTATACATAATCATATACTTCATTTAGGCATAATCTAAGCCAAACATGCAATTCAAGCTTCACAAAACACAATACAAGAACGATCTTCATTACCACTTCATTTCACATATTGGGCCTTCAAATCCACACTTACAATACATACTAAGTAAAATCAAATTCATCAAGTAAGCACCGCCACCAAGAAGGTGGACCATACCACTCAACAGCATTTCAAAATTAAAGCTTAAACAACACAACCAACTTACCCTTTAATCCAAGATTCCATCACTTATAGCATTTTACCCAATAATTCATCATAAATTAGCCCTTAGGGAAGTAGCTAAACATCAATAACAACACAAGTAATGAAAAGATCAAAGATTACAAAAATAAGCTCATTTAACCCATTTCTTAAGCCAACACTTGATGAAAAGCTTTAACATGCTTTCATTGAAGTTTTAACCTTAAAATCATCAACTAATATTAGAAACATTATTACTAAGTCATTCGAAACATTTTCATGCAAGACCCATATTTACAGTTGAAGATACAAGATACTAGGATTGAAAACCCTTTTTAAAATCCATTAGAAGTGCATAAATGGAAGAGAGTTCAAGGATAGATACAATACCTTATATAAGAGAAACACCAATGATTTTGATGAAGAACTTGACCACCAACAGCCCTCCTAGCTCTTCTTGACTTCTAACTTCCAAGGAGACTTTGAGAGAGGGTTCTAAGGGAGAGGGGTTTTGGGTTTTAGGAAATGAGATCTAAAATTAAGTCTTAGGGTTTGAAATACTTCAATATACCAAAAAACCATAAAAATGAATCCCTAGGTTCAGAAAAGACTTGGGGTGAATTTACCAAACACCCCAAGTAAAAGCAGATTTTTGACAGCTTTTACAGTGACCACCTACGCCCCATCACCAACGGACCATCTCCGAATCGACGCCTCGTTGATGGGGTCCGTTTATTGGGACTGTAACTCCACCATGTGCATGTTTTGCTAGCCTTGCAGGGACAATCTACTCCCATGGTCGACGGACGGTTGGTTGACCAACGGACCATCCCTTGGGTCGTCGTTTGGTCACTGTTTTGGCAGCGTCTTGCCATGAGATGGGGTCCTCTTCTAGGGGCTCTCCTGGGTCCTACATGGGGTCTTACCTAGTATTTATACCCCTAAACATAGTCGTATAGGTATTAGGAACATCACACACCAATTTCAAACAAAACGAACACTTAAAAGTCACTCATACACATCAAGACACACAAGCACTTTCTAAGGCATATCTTCCAAACGTCATGGATGTTCATGGACTTTTGACCTCCGAACCTAATCAAACTTCACACACTGCCTAATAACACTAATTTAACTCATTGTAACTTAAAATTAACTCAAGAAAATTATCATGAAGTTGTAGTTCACCTTAGTTTATTTTAGGGTGTTATATTCTCCCCCACTTAGGATAACATTCGTCCTCGAATGACACTAAAACTTTAAGACCATAAAGGACTCACTTAGTATCACATAACACATTAATATCATGATCAAAACACTCAAAATAAAAGTATCAACTAGCAAGGAACACCATTTCACACACTTGCAACACAGTCAACTTTTCGCAAAACTTCACAAACTCAAAATTCATCTTTATCCTTCTTTCATGAGGAAATACCTTCTCCAAAACTAAACATGCTCAAATAAAAAACTTTTACACACATTGAAACATCAATTAAGACAAGGCAATTTTTTTTTTAAAATTGAGAAACTTTACAGTGAGCATCACTGCAATACTGTCAATCATGCTTAAAATTTCAAAATTTCATTCTTTGAGCATTGCACCAATAAGGCATGATCATATGAAGTATAAAATCATATAAACTCATCCGATGACATAAAAAACAACAATCATAAAGAGTTAAGACTCATTGGGACTATCAATTCCAGATTAGTTATCCTTCCTATATCCCATCCGATAGGGAAGGTTCTTCATTGGAGCATTAGGATCTAGGGGAGCTTGATTGACCACTTTCCCTCTTTCTTTGATTCTAGGGCAGTCTCTCATCTTGTGTCCTTTGCTACCACAACTAAAAAGACCACCGATTCCAGCAAGACACTTAACCAAATGTTGCATTCCACAAGAAGTACACCTAGTCCTCTCAAAAGTGTGACCACCACCTTGGGAATTTTGGCTTAGATCCCTATCCTTGTTTTCCATGGAATAATCTTGGTTATAGAACCTCTTATTAGGTTTTTGGTTACTAGAATCATCCGACCTAGGCTTCTTACCCTCTTGCCTTGTCTCCCTAATTTTGGACTCCTCAATTTGTTGTGCATAAACCATCATCCTAGAAATATCCATGTCATTAAGAAGCATTGCCGTACGACATTCTTTCTCCACCAATATAGACACTCCCATCACATATTTGTTCATCCTTGCCCTAGGGTTGGCTACCATGGTTGGGGCATGTAAGACCCCCAAAATGAGTTAGGGTGTCTAGAACCTAACATGTTTTTCTTAATGTTTTAAGGTCCTAAAATGTCTGATAATATGGTATATAGGAATTTTATAATGTTTGAGGTGATTTGGAAGTCAAATGTCAAGGGGCAACTAAGACGTTCGACGATTAGTCACCTATGTACCTCATATGTCTATGTGTGATTATATGAGTATGAAATGAGATTATGAAGTCTTAAAATAAGTTATAATGATGTTTAATGGTATTATATGATGTTTTGGTAAGTCTGGAGGTCAAATGTCCAAGAACGCCCAAGACGTTCGAAAGATAGCCTTGAGACATGCATGTGTGTCTTGATGGGGCCTTCCATGTTTGGACGAGTTTGGAGCATTTGTTTTGGGTGAGACTTATGTGGGAGGTCTAAAACTTGTTAAGGGTTGTATTTAAGTGGGAAACATCCGGGTACAACTTCAAAAGGGACCCACAAAAGGGCCCACAAAAGGACCCAAGATTGGTCGAGACACTGCCTTGGCAGTGTCAATCGACTGAACCAAACGATGCCTAGTTGGTCAACCAACGGCCAGTAGGTGAGGTATCATCGATTGAAACTTAGACTAGGAAGGTATAAACCCAAAAACAGGACTAGGACCATTAAACAGAAGCCAAAGGACGTCCAGTCGATTGAACAACGACCAGTCAATTGTGGTCCGTCGATGGTGGCCTGCAACACTGTCTTGCGCACTATTTTATTTAAAGGGTGAATAGGAAATTCACCCCACGTCCTAAACTGACTCTAATTGATTAATTTACCTATTTTTGGGTGTATTTAAGGGATCAAACACGTGAACAACCCATTCCCAATCCCTTCTCACGAAATTGAACCTTCCCTCCAAAACCAATTCTCTCTAGAAACCTCCATTGTTGTTGAATCTCAAGAACAACTTGTAGATTGGATTCTCATGTTTTTTTAACCATTTCTTAGAGGTTTTCAACTAGACAAAGGTATGATGATCCTTCATCTCTAGTTATCCTTCCATCTAGGGAGTTAATCTCAAAGTTTCAAAAGAGATTTTATGATCAAAGCTCTTCTTCTTCAATCTAGCCATTGGTTGTTTTTAAAAACGTTTTAAATGGTTAAATCATGATTAATTGATGTTAACATATTTGTTTGAACGTGATTTTAATAAAATTGCATGATGAACACATGTTCCTTCCCTAAATCGATTTAGTCCTTGCATGGGCTTTGTGATCATGGCTTATTAATGGTTGAATTGTTATTCTATATACTGTCATTTACGTGAATTAATGATGAATTGATGATTAGGAGTCCATGTGTATCAATGTGTCAAGAATTGAATATAACTAACTTAGATTCCTATAGGTTCACAGTAACTTGCCTCTGTTAAGCATAAATGTGGAATTCAATTGTGTAGGGATAGTTGTATCTACTGCCTTACTTAGATGATATTGATGAATTGTAAATAAGTGATTCATGTTGATCAAAATTAATTAGCCTATGATTCTTCTATCTTGCATTGACTTCTAACGTAGCATGTTCACTGTAAAATGGAGGTTATGGCGATTCTAGTAGTATCTCGTTTACGTCATGTTGTCCTTAACTACTGCCTCATGTTTATGTTATTAATTAATTCTGGATATGAATTCTTGATGCTCAAAGTAAAGGAGTCTTGTCATGAATTAATCTAGGTTATTCTAGACTATGAATTGAATGTTGTGTTGAACATTATGTGACCTAAATTATAGGGTAAATAAAGTATGAATTGGACTTCAGTATGATGTCTTTAGCTAATGCCCTAGATTGATGCTATTAATGTAATATAATTGATGATCAATGCAAGTGAAATTGGTTAAAGATCTATGTTCTTCTAATTTCTAGTATATATGTGATGTATTGTATTAGATTGTTATAGTATGATCTTCTAGCGACTTTTATATGGTTTATTTTATGATTAAATTACATATAGATACTGCCCTATATATGAATTGTTGATGAACACGGTGTAATAATCAATCATGATCAAAGGGTAAGAAATTGGTAAGAATGCTTATCTCTTCTATTTTCCTTACAGTATTGTAGTTGATGAAGCCTTGTATGGCATTGCGTGGTATGGTCCACTTATGGTGGCGGTGTTTACTTATGTGATTATATATATGTGTTGACAATGGCCTTAAAGGCAAATTGATGATTATATGAATAGGTGGTTATGATGATCACTTTTTGTGTAACTTGTTCCTAGCCTTCTACTTGAGTTGTGAATCTAGGTTATGTTACTATTGTTATGAGCATGTAAACGGTTATGTAATACCGTGTGTAGGGGCTTCCATTAATGAAGTGTTAAAGATTGATGACCCCTACCCATGTACCCCTATGTGAATGTGTGAATAGCTAATGTTAGGAGCCTTAAAGTATAATATGAAGATTGACTTGTCTCCTATTCTAAATTGTGTTGTGTGTTCTATACTTGAAAGTGTAATGTGGTCTAAGAGGGTGGCTGCCTCAATGATTTGTTGATGTCCATTATGTGATCATGTTGACCAATGTACACACACACTCACACTTCTTGCATGCTTAAAAAGTAGTAACGGTTCATGGTGTCTAAATGAAAGGTAGTTCTCATATTCACTAGTGTCTATTACTATGCATATTAAGCGTATGGGCATGATGAAGTATGATTGTGCATAGAGTCTTTGTGGGTTTATATGAAAGGATTGCTCATATAGTTATACCTATAGACTTATGCATTGATATATGGACATGTGTGATAGTTATGTCTTATGTGAAAGATTTTCTCACATATATGTACACACACACACATGAATGACAATCTAGTAAATAGAGGGTCCTTTAGAGGGGTGCCCAAGAATACTCTAAAACTAGATAAGTGCTTGAATAAGCTATAATTATATGAGGAATGAATATCTTAAGCCTATGTTTTATGAAAATGTAATAAAGGCTTTTCAATAAAGGGAATTTAGATTCGCACCGAGTGAACTTTACATTGAGAGGTGTTGACTTCCCTTGGAGGAAGATTCACCATTTGTCCCTTATACAGTGTTGACTTCCCTTAGAGGAATACTCACCTATGGACCCACATGAGGTGTTGACTTCCCTTTGAGGAAGGGTTCACCCAAGTTTTCTCATGAGATGAGGCCCCAATTCCCCAATGGCATATAAAGGGAACTACCTATCTCTTAGTTCCATAAACTATGCTTGCCACATAGGACCTAGAAAAGTGAATTCACTATGGATTCTAGGATGTATGTTAATGTTCTACCTTGGGTAGGTAGGAACACCTTCCATTGGTGTAAGGCTCTACAATACCAAATTCCATGTTTACCACCCATAGACTTAGTGTCGGTCAAGGCTATAGTTTCCCTAAAGTAAAATGGACAATGGAAGTAAAGAACAAGGATCCTAACTAGGATGACTTAAGAGAGGTTACTTAGTATAGGTGGAATTAATGAACCCATATAGACATTGCACAAGTAGCTCCTTAGGAAGTCTTAGGAAGGTGTCCTAATGTATCTGATTATGCTTATGTCTTTATCAATGATATTGTAGAAGTTGTTTATATGTTATGAAAATGTGCATGGTATGAATCTATGTAATATGATCTATCCTTATATGCACTATGTTGGTCTAAATGACTATATGATAAAGGTCTTATATTGACATGAATGAAGTTGTCTTTACTTGTTATAAGGATGTATGAATTGTACGGTAAGGTTTGTGGTCTCATGAAGAGTTTACTAAGTATGTGTGGGGTTATGGGGCTTCACATGTACATTGCACTAGTAGACTATGATTGGAGTCATGAATGAGGTCTTATAATGATTAATATGAAAAGAAGTAAAAGTATGTGTAAGTTGAATGTAGCTTACTGTAATAGTCCTATGGTATTAGCTTAAATGTATCTTTGATATGTATGATTTTATGATGATATGTGTTTGCTTATGTAGGTTATATGCATGTTTCCTAGTTGCCTTAATGTGATGCATTGCACCAAGTATCACTAGGGGGTTACTTGGGAGGTTAAGGAATAAAAGAAAAGAATGCTCACTGTAAAGAAAGAAATGGTTCACTGTAATGTGACTTGAAAAGGTCATAAATCCTATATGTGATCTTATGAAGTGTTTGGCTTGTGATTGTTTTTCTACGAAGTATGTGAATGATATAAATTCTTTTGGATAAAGGTTTTATGGAGATTTACTTAAAAATGCATGAAGTATGATTACAAGAAATGTCCCTTTTAAAAGCATGTTTTTGCATGGTTGCCATACTTAGTACATTCTTGTGCTAAGTCCATTCTTCTCTACTTTTTATACAAAGTGTAGGTTATGGATGATTAAAGGATGTCTTGAATGGTGAAGAGCTTGATAGATGATTTCCAAGCTCAATGAAAGGAATCCTTAAGTTAAGGATCTCCTAAACTATTGTTTACTGTAAAGTGTATAAACTATTACTTATGTTTATGTTTTAAGGGCCGTGTCCCTAATGTATTCTAATGTTGATTGAGTCGAAGATGTCAAAGAGACTTAAGGTCTAAGTATGTAATATGATATTTTATATATGTATATGAAGTAAACTTTCTAGCATATGATGTGCTATGAAAAGTTTTAAATTTTCCGCTAAATTTAATATGTCAATGCGATGAATGATATCTATGTGCTTGTATAAGACCTCCGAGAGGTCAAGTACGCCATGTTACTTCTAGGGGATGCTCCCCGGATGTGACATGGCATACTTATAGAGTTGGATGAATTTGAAAGAGTGCTCTTGCACACTCAGTCCCCCTTGACAAAGGTTCATGAATTTAACCATCTTCTTCTCCCTCCACTCTAAGGTAAAAAACCTATCTAGGAAATCCTCTTTGAATTCCTCCAAATCAATCGGACCTCTTTCGAAGGTTCTCTCACCCCTCCATTTCTCATACCACACTTGACCCACCTCCTTAAGTTGGTAAGTGGCTAACTCCGCTTTCTCCCTAGAGGTCAAACCCATAGCATCTACCACTTTGAGAACCTCATCTATGAAACCTTGTGGATCTTCATCCACCTTAGTACCATGAAAAGTAGGAGGGTTAATCCTCATGAAGTCCCAAATTCTAGAAGCGGGAGTACTAGCATTTGGTTGAGGTCTATCTCCAGTGATTATTGACGACATGAGATTGAGCCATCATTAGTTGGGTTAAGTTCATTAGGACAGCCCTCAACTCCGCATTTGTTATATCTCCTTCAACAAAAAGATCTTGAGGCATATGAGGAACTTGAGGCTCTTGGGAATCGGTAGGCATTTGAGATTCTTGAAGGGGAACCTCCTCATTCTCTTCCCCTGGGCCAACAATAGGAACTTGGTCAACACGGGGAGGGATCCACTCATTAGCTACACCTCCCTCCTCCTTTCTAGAGGTTGATCTCCTCATATTCATGTCCTATAAGCACAAAGAAAATAGTTTGAGAAAAGACATCTTATAGAACTCAACTCTAAGGCACGACATTAGAATTTAGAAGAAAGTGAAACTTCTATCATCCTATAGCCTCTTGTCCATGGATGTGTCGCGACTCACACCAATGACCAAGACTCTACTAGAAGTGGGTTGTGAGACTTTTAGACCCTAAACCATTTCCCATAACCTTATGCTCTGATACAAAGTCTGTAACGACCCTCAAGTATTCCTTAGAAGGTAGGGAGAACCCTTGGGTCATGACCGGGCGTACTTGACCCTTTGTGGTTTTATACAAGCCCTTTAACTATCGTACATTACATAAGACATGACAAGTAGTGAAAAATCTAAACCTTTTCACGAATAATTTAATAAAAGGAAGTCTTTCATAAATACTTAGAGAATCTAATCGTCACAAGAAAAACATAAAGACACGACATAATATCTTAGGGACACTGTAACGCCCTAAAACGAACTAAGATGCACTAGAGCTTTGTGGTTGTTAATCGAGTTAATTATAAGTTAAAATGAGCTACTTTAGTTTTCTTAAGAAGTGTGTGAAGTTTGGTTAAGTTTGGAGTTCAATCGACTAAGAACTTCCATGACGTTCGGAAAATATGCCTTAGAAAGTGTTCTTGCATATTGATGTGTTTGAGTGAGTTTGAGTGAGTTTTACGTGTTCGCTTTACTTGAAATTTGCATGAGATGTTCCTAAGAACTAGAAGACTTAGTTTAGGGGTTTAACGTCCGGCCACTACCCCTCCTAGGAGCCACAAAGGGCCCTAGATGAAGAGCCCAAGACTTGGACCAACACTACCAAAACAGTGTGTTATTGACGAGCCAATCGACGGCCAGTCGACCAGGCAATAGCCCATCGACCTGGTCCGTCGTTTGGATAAGAACCTATGCAAGTTGTAGAGTTGTAGCCTCAGCCAACAAGACCTCACCAACGGCCCGTACCTTAACAAACGGACTGTTGGTTGGTCCATCGATGGTGGCTGTCCCAAAAAGCTACAACACTGCCTGTTAAATCTAGGGGTGTTTTGTAAATTCACCCCAAGTCTTTTATGACCCTAGGCTGATATTTTTAGGTTTTTTTAAGTTATATTAAGTTAGTTTTAAGCCCTATACATAGACAAGACCCCTCACTTAAAAATTAAAACTCTCTTTCTAAAGACAAACTCTCTCAAAGTCACTATTGGAGCTAAAACTCAAGGAGGACTAGGAGGGCTGTTGGTGGTCGACTACTTCACCAAAAAACTTTGGGATTACCCTTAGCTAAGGTATGATATCCATCTTTGAACCCTCTCCTCTTCAAGGTGTCAATTCCAAATGATTTCAAAAAGGGTTTTCAAACTCTATTTTCTTCTATCTTTGATTGTAATTATGGGTCTTCTTGTAATAGTGTTTTAATGATTCAAATGTGTTTATTCTAGCATTAATTGATGATTTTAATGTCAAAAAAGTGAGCTTGTTTATGTCGAGAATGAACTTTGGTTTTCTTGTGTTGTAATGTTGGTTTAGCTACTGACCTAAGGGCCTTATGATGATTAAATATTGAGAAAATGTCTATAGGTTGTTATGTCTTGTTAAAATGAAGAGTTGGTTATATTGTATCGTTTCTACTATAAATTGATCTTGAGTGGTATGGTCCATCTTCTTGGTGGCAGTGTTTATTTGATGAATTTCTTTCGTGTAGTATGTATTGAGAATGTGATCTTGAAGGGCTAATATGTGAAATGAAGATATATTTGAAATGGGTCTTTTAGTGTGTTTTGGTGAAGCTTGAAATGTATGTTTGATCTAGATTAGGTCTAAATGAAGAATGTGATTATGTGAAGTATGTAAGGTGTGTGAGTTGATGAATGAAGATTTAAAGCAAGTTTAGAATTAATATGCATGAATGATGCTTATATGCAAGGTGTGCTCACATGTACACACACACTTTAAGTGAATGAATGAAGCTAAGTTGAGTAAAAAGGGGATTATTGGAGTGGACACTCTTCGTGAGTTGAGATAAAGTGTCTAGTAGCAACCTCACTATTCCTAATGATCTTTCCAAGATAGGTCGGAGGATGAATGCACTTCATGAGTTGAGATGTGGCATTCACTAGTTATCCTTAACCTATAGTCTATAATGTTGAGAATCCGTGGGGAGTTATGCGTAGCACCGAGAGGATATGAAGAAGGGGTGGTTACACTTCGTGAGTTTAGGTGTTATATTCCAATGTACCTCTGGAGGTGAGTACTCCTCGCTAGTAGAGAATGAGTTATTTAGTAGAAATTTCCTTATCCCTTAACTATGTGCCCACATAGGTGTAGCTATTGGGAAAGCCATGTAAAAGCAAAGAAGCATGACCTTACTCTAGGCAAGTGAGGATCCCTCATCCGATAGGGGTTAATATCGGGATTCCATGTCTAGCTCTCATGGTCTTTGTCGGTTAAGATTACCCCCCACAAAAGTAATGAAAGTACTATGTTATATAAAATAATGTGATACCTATGTGAATTAATTGCACTAAGTAGGACCTTCCGAAAGGGAAGAGTTGGTGCCAAACCTTCTAATAGAGTGTACTACTTAGGGTAGGTGGTTCTATGGGACACTAGCCTACTCATTGCACTAAGTAGGCATTCCAAAAGTGGTGTTTTGTTGGGTGTTCTGCTAATATCTTATGATTGAGTGGTGACTTGTTCTCCCGAGGCGAGTAAGTCGAACGGTGTAGTCTTGTGGATCGCTTGGGTGTGCATTGAAGGAAGTGTTTCGACGTTTTTTTCATGTCTTACCTTGGAGAATCTTATGATTATCCTTAGGTAGGGAAACTCCTACGGAAATGAGTTCATTTCCTCATTGACAATACCTTGGAAGTCCACCATTGTTGGAGACTTTAGTTCACTATAACTGTAATGTATAGAATGAGTTCCCTGTAAAAATAGGGAAAGTTCACTGTAAGTGCATTCTTGGGTATAATTGTTGTAACGTGCTCACATCCTTGGGAATCCATTAGGAGCGCTAAGTGGGAGTGGTAGTATGGGATGCTACTCTCACATTGCACTTAGTGTGACCTAAGTCCTATTGGAGAAGAGTACTAATGTGGAGTCCGTATGCATGATTAGTTCACTGTAGAGTTGGTATGTTCACTGTAAAGTGAGTCTCAGAGTTAAAGTTTTGGAAATCTTTCCTTAAGTGTTAAATGATATTTCTTATGTTGTTTTGTTCCCATGTTCTTTAATGTTTTACTTAATTGGCATGAAAGGTTATTTTATCAAAATGTCCATTTTTAAATGTTTTTACATATGCCATACTTAGTACATTGTTTGTACTAACTTCATACTTTTCTATACCTTATAAGTATATGTTGCAAGCTTTTGGAAGGTTGAAGTTAAAGATTGGGAATTCTACTCTCTCAAGATTTGGTATGTCCTCATATATTCGAGGACATAGTTTATGTTTCTTAGTTTTACTATTAAGACTTGTTATGTATTTTCCTTTTATTGTAAAGGGTCGTGTCTCTAAGATTCTAAGTCGTGTATAAGTTGGTTTGTAACGATGAGATTCTCTAAGTATTTATGAAAGACTTCCCTTATTTAATTAATCGTGAAAAGTTTTAAATTCCGCACTACTTTTCATGTCTTATGTAATGAACAATAGTTGAAGGGCTTATATGAGACCCCAAAGGGTCAAGTATGCCCAGTCACGATCCGGGAGTTGTCCCTAGATTCTAGGGGGTGCTTTCGGGTCGTGACAAACTTGGTATCAGAGCATAAGATTTTGGGAAATAGTTTAGGTTCCAAAAGTATCACAAGCCACATCTAGTAGTATCTTGGTCATTTGTGTGAGTCGTGACACATCCATGGACAAGAGGCTATAGGATGCTAGAAGTTTCACTTTCTTATCTATTCTAATGTCGTGCCTTAGAGTTGAGTTATATAAGGTGTCTTTTCTCAACATCATCTCTTTGTGTTTATAGGACATGAATACGAGGAGATCGACCTCTAGAAGGGAGGAGGGAGGTGTAGCTAATGAGAGAATCCCTTCCCGTGTTGACCAAGTTCCTATTGAGGGCCTAGATGAAGAGAATGTGGAGGTTCCTCTTCAAGAACCTCAAGTGCCTCCGGAACCCCATGGGCCTCAAGTTCCTCCTACGCCTCAAGTTCCTTTTTTTAAGGGGGATATGACTAATGCAGAGTTAAGGACTGCCCTAATGAATTTGACTCAACTCATGACGGATCAAGATCATGTCGTCAACAATCGCTTTGTGGGCCAAGCTAATCAAGGAGATATACCACAACCAAATGCTAGTACTCCCACTTCTAGAATTTGGGATTTCATGGTGATGAACCCTCCTACTTTTAATGGCACTAAGGTGGAGGAAGATCCACAAGGCTTCATAGATGAGATTTTCAAAGTGGTAGATGCTATGGGTGTGACCCCTAGGGAGAAAGCGGAGTTAGCCGCTTACCAACTTAACGATGTTGCTCAAGTGTGGTATGAGCAATGGAGAGGTGAGAGACCCTTAGAAAGAGGTCCAGTTGATTGGGAGGAATTCAAAGAGGCTTTCCTAAATAGGTTCTTTCCTTTAGAGTGGAGGGAGAAGAAGATGGTTGAATTCATGAACCTTCGTCAAGGGGGAATGAGTGTGCAAGAGTACTCTCTCAAATTCACCCAACTCTCTAAGTATGCCCCAACCATGGTAGCCAACCCTAGGGCTATTTGTGATGGGAGTGTCTAGCTTGGTGGAGAAAGAGTGTCGTATGGCTTAAAGACATGGATATCTCTAGACTCATGGTTTACGCACAACAAATTGAGGAGTCCAAAATAAGGGAGATAAGGCAAGAGGGTAAAAGGCCTAGGTCGGATGATTCTAGTCACCAAAAGCCTAGAAAGAGGTTCTATAACCAAGATTCTTCCATGGGGAACAAGGATAGGGCTCCAAACCAACATTCTCAAGGTAATCACCACACTTATGAAAGGGCTAGCTGTCCTACTTATGGAAAGCAACATTCGGGTAGGGGTCTTGCCGGGACGGATGGTTGTTTTGCATGTGTAATAAAGGCCACAAAATTAGGGAATGCCCTAACCTCAAATCAAGGGAAAAATGTCAATCGAGCTTCCCTAGATCCTAATGCTCCCAAGAAGAACCCTCCCTATGGGATGTGAGCTAGGAAGGATAACTAATCTGGATTTGATGAACTTGGTAAGTCGTAACCTATATAATTGTTATTTTTTTATGTTATGAAATGATTTTACGTTGTTTTATAGTTCATGTGATCATGTCATCTTGATTAATTTCTCAAAGAATGAACTTTTTAAAAAAATGAATGTTTGGGCAGTGGCTACAGTGATGCTCACAGTGAAATTTTGCATTTTTGAAAAAACATTTGCCTTGCCTTAATTGAAGATTCAATGTGTGAAATAGTGTTGTATATGGGCATGTTTAATGTTGGAGAAGGTAGTCCCTCCATAAAAGAAGGTTAAGAATGAGTTTTGGACTTTGTGAAGTTGGTAAAAGTTGCCTATGTTGCTAAGTGTTTGAAAGTGTGAAATGATGCTTTTTGTTAGTTGATGCTTTGATTTTTGATGTTTTTATCATGATTGTAATGTGTTATGTGATGCTAAGTGAGTCCTTTATGGTCCTAGAGTTTTAGTGTCATTCGAGGACGAATGTTATTCTAAGTGGGGGAGAATGTAACGCCCTAAAATGAACTAAGGTGAACTAGAGCTTCCTGGTTGTAAGTTAAAATGAGCTACTTTAGTGTTATTAAGAAGTGTGTGAAGTTTGGTTAAGTTTGGAGTTCAATCGACTAAGAACGTCCATGACGTTCGGAAAATATGCCTTAGAAAGTGTTCTTGTGTATTGATGTGTTTGAGTGAGTTATACGTGTTAGTTTTACTTGAAACTTTCATGAGATGTTCCTAAGACCAATACTACTTAGTTTAGGGGTTTAGAATCCGGGTACGACCCCACCTAGGCCCCACAAGGGGTCCTAGATGAAGGTCCCTAGACATGGACCTACACTGCCAAAACAGTGTGCAATTGACGAGCCAATCGACGGCCAGGCAACCAGGCTACAGCCCGTCAACCTGGTACGTCGTTTGGACAACAACCTCTGAAATTTGGGGAGTTTCATCCCCAACCAACGAGACCTCACTAAGGGCCCGTCCCTTGACAAACGGACCATTGGTTGGTCCGTCGATGGTGGTTGTCCCAAAAGCTGCAACACTGCCTGTTAAGTCTTGGGGTGTTTTGTAAATTCACCCCAAGTCTTTAATGACACTAGGCTGATATTTTTGGGTTTTTTAAGTTATATTAAGTTAGTTTTAATCCCTATACCTAGACAAGACCCCTCACTTCAAAATTCAAACTCTCTCTCTAAAGACAAACTTTCCCAAAGTCACCATTGGAGCTAAAACTCAAGCAGGACTAGGAGGGATGTTGGTGGTCGACTTCTTCACCAAAAATCTTTGGGATTTCCCTTATCTAAGGTATGGTATACACACTTGAACCCTCTTCCCTTCAAGGAGTCAATTCTAAAAGACTTTAAAAAGGGTTTTCAAACTCTATTTTCTTCTATCTTTGATTCTAAGTATCAGTCTTCTTGTTAAAGTGTTTTAATGATTGAAATGTGTTTATTCTAGCATTAATTGATGATTTTAATGTCAAAAACCTTATGAACTCATGTTTATGCATATTTCAAACTTTTATCTAGAGAAATGGGTTAAGTGAGAATGTTTATGTAGAGAATGATCTTTGTTTTTCTTGTGTCGTAATGTATATTTAGGTACTTCCCTAAGGGCCTTATGATGATGAAATATTGAGAAAATGCATATAGGTGGTTATGGATTGTTAAAATGAGGAGTTTCTTATATTGTATTGTTCGTATTATTAATTGATCTTGAGTGGTATGGTCCATCTTCTTGGTGGCGGTGTTGATTTGATGAATTTGTTTCATGTAGTATGTATTGAGAATATGATCTTGAAGTTCTAATATGTGAAATGAAGAGATATTTGAAATGGTTCTTGTAGTGTGTCTTGGTGAAGGTTGAAATGTATGTTTGATATAGATTAGGTCTAAATGAAGAATGTGATTATGTTGAAGTATGTAAGGTTTGTGAGTTGATGAATGAAGGTTTAAAGCATGTTTAGAAGTAATGTGCATGAATGATGCTTATATGCAAGGTGTGCTCACATGTACACACACACACTTTAAGTGAATGAATGAATCTAAGTTGAGTAAAAAAGGGAGTATTGGGGTGGACACTCTTCGTGAGTTCAGATGAAGTGTCTAGTAGCAGCCTCACTATTCCTAATGAGCTTTCCAAGATAGGTCGAAGGATGAATGCACTTCATGAGTTGAGATGTGGTATTCACTAGTTATCCTTAACATATTATATAAAATATTGAGAATCCGTGGGGAGTTATGCCTAGCACCGAGAGGATATGAAGAAGGGGTGGTTACACTTCGTGAGTAGAGATGTTGTATTCCAATGTACCTCTTGAGGTGAGTACTCCTCATTAGTAGAGAATGAGTTACTTAGTAGAAATATCCTTATCCCTTAACTATGTGCCCACATAGATGTAGCTATTGGCAAAGCCTTGTAAAATCTAAGAAGCATGACCTTACTCTAGGCAAATGAGGATCCCTCATCCGATAGGGGTTAATAGCGGGATTCCATGTCTATCTCTCATGGTCTTTGTCGGTTAAGATAACCCCCTACAAAAGTCATGAAAGTACTAATCTTTATAAAAGAATGTGATACCTATGTGAATTGATTGAACTAAGTCTTCTAAAAGAACGTGCTACTTTGGGTAGGTGGTGGTATGGGACGCTATCCTACTCATTGCACTAAGTAGGAACTTCCGAAAGGGAAGACTTGGTGCCAAACCTTCTAAAAGAGTGTACTACTGAGGGTAGGTGGTGGTATGGGACGCTAGCCTGCTCATTGCACTAAGAAGGCATTCCGAAAGGGAAATCTTTGGTGTTTTATTGGGTGTTCTTCTAATGTCTTATGATTGAGTGGTAACTTGTTCTCCCGAGGCGAGTAATCCGAATGGGGTAGTCTTGAGGATCGCTTGGGTGTGCATTGAAGGAAGTGTTTAGACGTTGTCTTCATGTCTTACCTTGGAGAATCTTATGATTATCCTTAGGTAGGGAAACTCCTACGGAAATGAGTTCATTTCCTCATTGACAATACCTTGAAGTTGAAGCTTGGGAATTCTATACTCTCAAGATTTGGTATGTCCTCATATATTCGAGGACATAGTTTATGTTTCTTAGTTATACTGTTCAGACTTATTATGTCTTTTCCTTTTATTGTAGAGGGCCGTGTCTCTAAGATTCTAAGTCGTGTCTTTAAGTTGGCTTGTGACGATGAGATTCTCTAAGTATTTATGAAAGACTTCCCTTATTTAAATATTCGTGAAAAGTTTTAAATTCCGCACTACTTTTCATGTCTTATGTAATGAACAATAGTTGAAGAGCTTGTATGAGACCCCAAAGGGTCAAGTACGCCCGGCCATGATCCGCGAGTTATCACTAGCTTCTAGGGGGTGCTTTTGGGTCGTGACAGACACGACACTTTACATTAAAAAGAAATACATAATAAGTCTTTAAATAAAGCAACTAAGAAAAGGACTATGCCCTCGAATATCTGAGGACGTACTTTGTCTTGAGAGAAACTTTCCCAAGCTTTGCCTTCTAGCCTTCAACCTTGCTTCCAAAAACCTATACATATAGATTATAGAAAGTATGGGGTTAGTACAAAAAAATGTACTAAGTATGACATAAGCAAAATCATATAAAAAGGGACATTTTAGTAAAATAACCTTTCGTGCCAAATAATTAAAACATTCATGAATTTAGAAACAAAACAACATAAGAAACATCATTTAGCACTTAGAGAAGGATTTCCATAATTTTAAACCAAAGAACCAATTTACAGTGAAGTAATCAAATCTGACATTGAACTCCTATAGCTTTATAGTGAACCAATTTGACTCGAAAAATAGTGAATTTCCAAGGTATTGCCAATGAGGAAGTTAAATCATTTCCGTAGAAATTTCCAAAACCGAGGTTATCCTAAGACTCTCCAAGCTAAGACATGAAGGAAACGTCTGAACACCTCCTTCAATACACACCAACGAGATGCTTAAGACTACCCACCATAGGCCTACTCCATTCGGGAGAACAATTCACCACTCAATCACAAGACATTAGAAGAACATTCAACAACACACCAAGACTTCCCTTTCAGAATGCATACTTAGTGCAATGAGTAGATGGCGTCCCATACCACCACCTACCCTAAGTAGTACACTCTTCTAGATGGCTTGGCACCAAGACTCCCCTTTCGGAAGGTCCTACATAGTGTAATGGATAGATAGCGTCCCATACCACAAACTACCCTAAGTAGTACGTTCTTTTAGGAGACTTAGTTCATTCAATTCATATAAGACTCACCAAGACTCCTCTTTCGGAATGCCTACCTAGTGCAATGGATAAATAGCGTCCCATTCCACTACCTACCCTAAGTAGCACACTCTTTTAGAAGATTTAGCACATTCATTACTTTTGTGGGGGTTAGCTTAACCGACAAATCCAATGAGAGCTAGACAAGGAATCCCGATATTAACCCCTATCAGATGAGGGATATTCACTTGCAAGAGTAAGGTCATTCTTTTTAGCTTTTACCATGGCTTTCCCAATAGCTACACCTATGTTGGCGCATATTTAAGGGAAAATGAAATTGCGACTAAGTATCATTCTCTACTAACGAGGAGTGTTCATCTCAAGAGGTACATTGAAATACAACCTCTTAACTCACGAAATGTAATCACTCCTTCTTCATTACCTCTCGATGATAAGCATAATTCCCTACGGATAAACAACATTTTATAATATAGAATAAGGATAACTAGTGAACACCACATCTCAACTTAGGAAGGGTATTCATCCTCCGGCCTATCTTAGAAATCTCGTAGGATGTAGTGAGGTTGCCACTAAACACTTCATCTCAACACACGAAGAGTGTTCACCCCAAAACTCCCCTTTTTACTTAACTTAGCTTCATTCATTCATTTAAGTGTGTGTGTGTTCATGTGAGCACACCTTGCACATAAGCATGATTTCATTCACATTAACTTCGATACATGCTTTAGACCTTCATTCATCAAATCACACACTTTACATGCTTCACATAATCATATACTTTATTTAGGCATAATCTAAGCCAAACATGCAATTCAAGCTTCACGAAACACAATACAAGAACCATCTTCATTACCACTTCATTTAACATATTGAGCCTTCAAAGGCACACTTACAATACATACTTAATCAAATTCATCAAGTAAACACCGCACCAAGAAGGTGGACCATACCACTTAAGAGAATTTCATAATTAAAGCTTAAACAACATAACCAACTTACCCTTTAATCCAAGATTCCATAACTTATAGCATTTTACTCAATAATTCATCATAAATTAGCCCTTAGGGCAGTAGCTAAACATCAATAACAACACAAGTAAAGCAAAGCTCAAAGACTACAAAACTAAGCTCATTTAACCCATTTCTTAAGTAAACATTTAATGAACAACTTTAACATGATTTCATTGAAGTTTTAACCTTAAAATTATCAACTATTATTAGAAACCTCATTATTTAGTTATTAAAAACGTTTTCATGCAAGACCCATATTTAGAGATGAAGATAGAAGAAACTAGGGTTGAAAACCCTTTTTGAAAATCCATTAGAAGTGAATCGTTAAATGGAGAGAGTTCATGGATGGATACCATACCTTAGATAAGAGAAACCCCAATGATTTTGATAAAGAACTTGACCACCAACAGCCTTCCTAGCTCTTCTTGACTTCTAACTTCCAAAGGAGACTTTGAGGGAGGGTTCTAAGGGAGAGGGGTTTTGGGTTTTAGGAAATGAGGTCTAAAATTAGGTCTTAGGGTTTGAAATACATTACTATAGCAAAATAACCCTAAAATGATTTCCTAGGTTCATAAAAGACTTGGTGTTAATTTATCAAACACCCCAAGTAAAAGAAGATTTTTGACAGCCTTTATAGTGACCACCTACGCCTCATCACCAACGGACCGTCTCCCATTCGATACCCCGTTGATGGGGTCCGTCGATTGGGACTACAACTCCACCATGTGCAGGCTTGGATATCCTTGCAGGTCCAATCGACGCCCATGGTATACGGACCGTTGGTTGACCAACGGACCGTCCCTTGGGTCGTCGTTTGGTCACTGTTTTGACATCTTCTTTACAAGAGGTGGGGTCCTCTTCTAGGTCCCCTTGTGGGTCCTAGGTGGGGTCGTACATGGACGTTAAACCCTAAACATAGTTTTATAGGTCTTAGGAACATCCCACACCAATTTCAAACAGAACAAACACGTAAAAGTCACTCAAACACATCAATACACACAAGCACTTTCTAAGGCATATCTTCCGAATGTAATAGACGTTCTTGGACCTTTGACCTCCAATCCTAATCAAACTTTACACATTGCCTAAGAAAACTAATGTAACGCCTTTACTTAAAATTAACTCAAGAAATCATCATGAAGCTATAATTCACCCTAGTTCGTTTAAGGGCGTTACACTATAATAACCGGCTAGACCTAAGAAACTCCTATTATCCGAAGGAGCCAAAGGCCTAGGCCAATTTTTCACCGCTTCGGTCTTCCTTGTATCAACCTCTACTCCTTCACTAGAGATAATATGACCAAGAAATGCTACCGACCTCAAGCAAAACTCACATTTTCTAAACTTGGGAAACAATTGATGTTCGTTACGTACTTACAACACAACTCTCAAATGACTCATTTGTTCACCCTCATCCTTAGAATATTCCAAGATGTCGTCACTGAATAAAATGACAAATAAACCTAGGTAACTTCGGAAAATCCTATTCATTAGGTCCATAAACGCCGCCGGAGCATTAGTGAGACCAAAGGACATTACTAAGAACTCATAGTGAAAATATCTTGTTCGAAATGCCATCTTGGAAATATCTTCACCTCTCACCCTAAGTTGGGGATATCCCGATCTCAAGTCAATCTTGGAAAAGTAACTCACACCTTGGAAATGATCAAATAAATCATCAATCCGAGGGAGAGGAACCTTGTTCTAGATTGTAACTTTGTTGAGTTGACGGTAATTGATGCAAATTCTAAGGGACCCATACTTGTTCTTCACAAACAAAATAGGAGCACCCCATGGAGAAATACTAGGTCGAATGATGCCTTTCTCTAGTAAATCTTTGAGTTAAGCCTTCAACTCTTTCAATTCGGCTGGAGCCATCCGATAAGGAGGAATTGAAATATGATTTGTATCTGGTAGCAAATTGTCACGATCGGAATCTAGACCCCAGACGAGACCGGCGTCGTTGACCTCTCAGAGATCGCAGACAAGCCTACTTACGTCATTCTTACTTCATCTAGGTTAATTTTAGAGGAAAATTTGAAACTTTTTGTTTCTTAACATACTTATAAAAACATCCTCATTAATACGTAATTGTTCACCATTAACCATCTAACATTAAGAGATAAGCAACTAAAAGAAATAGTTCAATTCTTATTAAGTGTATAATTGCCAAAATGGCACCAATACATAGTCCGAATAAAAATAGGAAAGAAACGCTAGTGGAACATGCTCCACTAGCTCAACTCTAAAACTAAGCTAGAATATAAAACAGTAGCATCCTCGAAAGCATGAGGACCTACCAAAACCGGATGAATGCTGTACGTCCGGATAACTGCAGCGATGATCCTGTAGCTCTATCGTCCACCTGTGCCTGTACCTAAAATAGTAGAGTTTGTATAGGGTTAGTACACACTTGTACTAAGTATGGGTATATGCAAGCACACACCAAGGACATGCATGAAAAAGAATAGCTCTTTCCTAACAACATGATTTTTGGAAGTCAAGTCAGTGGACTTGCCAAATTGAGATCAGAAAAGTTTCCAAATTTGGATTAGGAACGCAGTGGGCTTTCCAGATTTGGAATAGAAAAGTTATGCCATGAGAATAACATACATCATCATACTTTTCACATTTGCACACAGCACATAACATTTACACATAGCACATATCATATAGCATACAACACCTTTTGCATGTAGCACATAACTTCTTTATTGTCATTCATTCATATGCCATGAGACCTTGGAATCATGGAATTAACATTAAGACATCCCAAAAATGAGGGCTCAACAGATGGGACCTCAACTAAGAGTCTTCATTATCAAACACAGAGTCTGCTTCGTTCATTCATACGTACTCCATTTCATTTCATTCATAGGCCAGTGTAAACACCAGCTATACCTAGGATGTAGTTTAAGACTTTCATTAGGTTCGTTGTGCAATGACCAAGAATGACCTAATATCATTACTTGAATCTAACTCACCTTTTGATTATCCTATTCTAACACCTTTGGTATCATTCATTTCATTATGTGCTTCATTTGAGGCTGGCCTCATTCATTCATTGGGAACTTTAACTTTAACCGACATAGATCATGTGAGCATCATGAAATCCAGTGTCTCCCCCACACCAAAAAGAGGTGGAATCACCGGCCAAGGTGACCCAAAACATGCTAGCGTACATGGGAATTTAACCCCGCCAGATCCCTATATTGGCAGTATAGGTTCGAAGAC
>JABWTJ010001022.1:197954-209757 GCA_016801875.1 Solanum sitiens
TCGGGATCCGGATCACCCAAAAAATGGTGTGCTATAGCACACGTAAAATCGTCGAAATGGGGTATGCGCACTTCGGGGCTATTTTGACCTTGAAAATGGGTCGGAATGGCCATCTGGGCCAACCGGATGCATAGCCAACGTCTTGACGGACGTCCACAAAAACTTTTGGCACTTTTGACATCGGGATCCGGATCACCCAAAAAATGGTGTGCTATAGAACACGAAAAATCGTCGAAATGGGGGTATGCGCGCTTCGGGGCTATTTTGACCTTCAAAATAGGTCGGAATGGCCGTCAGGGCCAACCGGATGCATAGCCAACGTCTTGACGGACGTCCACAAAATTGTTTGGGACTTTTGACATCGGGATCCGCATCACCCAAAAAATGGTGTGCTATAGCACACGAAAAATCGTCAAAATGGGGGTATGCGCACTTCGGGGCTATTTTGACCTTGAAAATGGGTCGGAATGGCTGTCAGGGCCAACCGGATGCATAGCCAACATCTTGACGGACGTCCACAAAAATTTTTGGCACTTTAGACATCGGAATCCGGATCACCCAAAAAATGGTGTGCTATAGCACACGAAAAATCGTCAAAATGGGGGTATGCGAGCTTCGAGGCTATTTTGACCTTCAAAATGGGTCGGAATGGCTGTCAGGGCCAACCGGATGCATAGCCAACGTCTTGACGGACGTCCACAAAAATATTTGGCACTTTTGACTTCGGAATCCGGATCACCCAAAAAATGGTGTGCTATAGCACACGAAATATCGTCAAAATGGGGGTATGCGCGCTTCGGGGCTATTTTGACATTAAAAATGGGTTGGAATGGCCGTGAGTGCCAACCGGATGCATAGCCAAGGTCATGACGGACGTCCACAAAAACCTTTGGCACTTTTGACATCGGGATCCGGATCACCCAAAAAATGGTGTGCTATAGCACACGAAATATCGTCGAAATGGGGGTATGCGCGCTTCGGGGCTATTTTGACCTTCAAAATGGGTTGGAATGGCCGTCAGGGCCAACCGGATGCATAGCCAACGTCTTGACAAATGTCCACAAAAATTTTTGGCACTTTTGACTTTGGGATCCGGATCACCCAAAAAATGGTGTGCTATAGCACACGAAAAATTGTCGAAATGGGGGTATGCGCGCTTCGAGGCTATTTTGACCTTAAAAATGGGTCGGAATGGCCGTGAGTGCCAACCGGATGCATAGCCAAGGTCTTGACGGACGTCCACAAAAACTTTTGGCATTTTTGACGTCGGGATCTCGATCACCCAAAAAATGGTGTGCTATAGCACACGAAAAATCGTCGAAATGGGGGTATGCGCGCTTCGGGGCTATTTTAACCTTCAAAATGGGTCGGAATGGCCGTCAGGGCCAACCGGATGCATAGCCAACGTCTTGACGGACGTCCACAAAAATTTTTAACACTTTTGACTTCGGGATCCGGATCACCCAAAAAATGGTGTGCTATAGCACACGAAAAATCGTCGAAATGGGGGTATGCGCGCTTCGGGGCTATTTTGACCTTGAAAATGGGTCGGAATGGCCGTGAGGCCAACCGGATGCATAGCCAAGGTCTTGACGGACGTCCACAAAAATTTTTGGCACTTTTGACATCGGGATCTGGATCACCCAAAAAATGGTGTGCTATAGCACACGAAAAATCATCGAAATGGGGGTATGCGCGCTTCGGGGCTATTTTGACCTTCAAAATGGGTCGGAATGGCCGTCAGGGCCAACCGTATGCATAGCCAACGTCTTGACGGACGTCCACAAAAATTTTTGGCACTTTTGACTTTGGGATCCGGATCACCCAAAAAATGGTGTGCTATAGCACACGAAAAATCGTCGAAATGGGGGTATGCGCGCTTCGGGGCTATTTTGACCTTGAAAATGGGTCGGAATGGCCGTGAGTGCCAACCGTATGCATAGCCAACGTCTTGACGGACGTCCACAAAAACTTTTGGCACTTTTGACGTCGGGATCCGGATCACCCAAAAAATGGTGTGCTATAGCACACGAAAAATCGTCGAAATGGGGGTATGCACGCTTCGGGGCTATTTTGACCTTCAAAATGGGTTGGAATGTCCGTCAGGGCCAACCGGATGCATAGCCAACGTCTTGACGGACGTCCACAAATTTGTTTGGCACTTTTGACTTCGGGATCCGGATCACCCAAAAAATGGTGTGCTATAGCACACGAAAAATCGTCGAAATGGAGGTATGCGCTCTTCGGGGCTATTTTGACCATGAAAATGGGTCGGAATGGCCGTGAGTGCCAACCGGATGCATAGCCAAGGTCTTGACGGACGTCCACAAAAACTTTTGGCACTTTTAACGTCGGGATCCGGATCACCCAAAAAATGGTGTGCTATAGCACACGAAAAATCGTTGAAATGGGTATGCACGTTTCGGGGCTATTTTAACCTTCAAAATGGGTCGGAATGGCCGTCAGGGCCAACCGTATGCATAGCCAACGTCTTGACGGACGTCCACAAAAATTTTTAACACTTTTGACTTCGGGATCCGGATCACCCAAAAAATGGTGTGATATAGCACACGAAAAATCATCGAAATGGAGGTATGCGCTCTTCGGGGCTATTTTGACCATGAAAATGGGTTGGAATGGCCGTCAGGGCCAACCGGATGCATAGCCAAGGTCTTGACGGACGTCCACAAAAATTTTTGGCACTTTTGACGTCGGGATCCGGATCACCCAAAAAATGGTGTGCTATAGCACACGAAAAATAGTCGAAATGGGGGTATGCGCGCTTCGGGGCTATTTTGACCTTCAAAATGGGTCGAAATGGGCGTCAGGGCCAATCGGATGCATAGCCAACGTCTTGACGGACGTCCACAAAAATATTTGGCACTTTTGACGTCGGGATCCAGATCACCTGAAAAATGGTGTGCTATAGAACAGGAAAAATCGTCGAAATGGAGGTATGCGCGCTTCGGGGCTATTTTGACCTTCAAAATGGGTCGGAATGGTCGTCAGGGCCAACCAGATGCATAGCCAACGTCTTGACGGACGTCCACAAAAACTTTTTGGCACTTTTGACATCGGGATCCGGATCACCCAAAAAATGGTGTCCTATAGCACACGAAAAATCATCAAAATGGGGGTATGCGCGCTTCGGGGCTATTTTGACCTTGAAAATGGGTCGGAATGGCCGTCTGGGCCAACCGGATGCATAGCCAACGTCTTGACGGATGTCCACAAAAACTTTTTGCACTTTTGACATCGGGATCCGGATCACTCAAAAAATGGTGTGCTATAGCACACGAAAAATCGTCAAAATGGGGGTATGTGCGCTTCGGGGCTATTTTGACCTTGAAAATGGGTCAGAATGGATGTTAGGGCCAACCAGATGCATAGCCAACGTCTTGACGGACGTCCACAAAAATTTTTGGCACTTTTGACGTCAAAATTCGGATCACCCAAAAAATGGTGTGCTACCGCACACGAAAAATCGTCGAAATGGGGGTATGTGCGCTTCGGGGCTATTTTGACCTTCAAAATGGGTCGGAATGGCCGTCAGGGCCAACCGGATGCATAGCCAACGTCTTGATGGATGTCCACAAAAACCTTTGGCACTTTTGACGCCGGGATCCGGATCACCCAAAAAATGGTGTGCTATAGCACACGAAAAATTGTCGAAATGGGGGTATGTGCGCTTCGGGGCTATTTTGACCTTAAAAATGGGTCGTAATGGCCGTGAGTGCCAACCGGATGCATATCCAAGGTCTTGACGGACGTCCACAAAAACTTTTGGCACTTTTGACGTCGGGATCCGGATCACCCAAAAAATGGTGTGATATAGCACACGAAAAATCATCGAAATGGAGGTATGCGCGCTTCGGGGCTATTTTGACCTTGAAAATGGGTCGGAATGGCTGTCAGGGCCAACCGGATGCATAGCCAACATCTTGACGGACGTCCACAAAAATTTTTGGCACTTTTAACGTCGTATTCCGGATCACCCAAAAAATGGTGTGCTATAGCACACGTAAAATCGTCGAAATGGGAGTATGCGCGCTTCGGGGCTATTTTGACCTTAAAAATGGGTCAAAATGGCCGTCTGGGCCAACCGGATGCATATCCAAGGTCTTGACGGACGTCCACAAAAACTTTTGGCACTTTTGACGTCGGGATCCGGATCACCCAAAAAATGGTGTGCTATAGCACACGAAAAATCCTCAAAATAGGGGTATGCGCGCTTCGGGGCTATTTTGACCTTGAAAATTGGTCGGAATGTCCGTGAGTGCCAACCGGATGCATAGCCAAGGTATTGACGGACGTCCACAAAAACTTTTGGCACTTTTGACATCGGGATCCCGATCAACCAAAAAATGGTGTGCTATAGCACACGAAAAATCGTCGAAATGGGGGTATGCGCGCTTCGGGGCTATTTTAACCTTCAAAATGGGTCGGAATGGCCGTCAGGGCCAACCGGATGCATAGCCAACGTCTTGACGGACGTCCACAAATTTTTTTGGCACTTTTGACTTCGGGATCCGGATCACCCAAAAAATGGTGTGCTATAGCACACGAAAAATCGTCGAAATGGGGGTATGCGCGCTTCGGGGCTATTTTGACCTTGAAAATGGGTCGGAATGGCCGTGAGTGCCAACCGGATGCATAGCCAAGGTCTTGACGGACGTCCACAAAAATTTTTGGCACTTTTGACGTCGGGATCCGGATCACCCAAAAAATGGTGTGCTATAGCACACGAAAAATCGTCGAAATGGGGTATGCGCGCTTCGGGGCTATTTTAACCTTCAAAATGGGTCGGAATGGCAGTCAGGGCCAACCGGATGCATAGCCAACGTCTTGACCGACGTCCACAAAATTTTTTAACACTTTTGACTTCGGGATCCGGATCACCCAAAAAATGGTGTGTTATAGCACACGAAAAATCGTTGAAATGGGGGTATGCGCGCTTCGGGGCTATTTTGACCTTGAAAATGGGTCGGAATGGCCGTCAGGGCCAACCGGCTGCATAGACAACGTCTTGACGGACGTCCACAAATTTGTTTGGCACTTTTGACGTCATAATCCGGATCACCCAAAAAATATTGTGCTATAGCACACGTAAAATCGTCGAAATGGGGGTATGCGCGCTTCGGGGCTATTTTGACGTTGAAAATGGGTCGGAATGGTCGTCTGGGCCAACTGGATGCATAGCCAACGTCTTGACGGACGTCCACAAAAACTTTTGGCACTTTTGACATCGGGATCCGGATCACCCAAAAAATGGTGTGCTATAGAACACGAAAAATCGTTGAAATAGGGGTATGCGCGCTTCGGGGCTATTTTGACCTTCAAAATGGGTCAGAATGGACGTCAGGGCCAACCGGATGCATAGCCAACGTCTTGACGGATGTCCACAAAAATTTTTGGCACTTTTGACATCGGGATCCGCATCACCCAAAAAATGGTGTGCTATAGCACACGGAAAATCGTCAAAATGGGGGTATGCGCGCTTCGGAGCTATTTTGACCTTGAAAATAGGTCAGAATGGATGTTAGGGCCAACCAGATGCATAGCCAACGTCTTGACGGACGTCCACAAAAATTTTTGGCACTTTTGACGTCGAAATTCGGATCACCCAAAAAATGGTGTGCTAACGCACACGAAAAATCGTCGAAATATGGGTATGTGCTCTTCGGGGCTATTTTGACCTTCAAAATGGGTCGGAATGGCCGTCAGGGCCAACCGGATGCATAGCCAACGTCTTGACGGATGTCCACAAAAACTTTTGGCACTTTTGACGTCGGGATCCGGATCACCCAAAAAATGGTGTGCTATAGCACACGAAAAATCGTCGAAATGGGGGTATGTGCACTTCGGGGCTATTTTGACCTTGAAAATGGGTCAGAATGGCCGTCAGGGCCAACCGGATACATAGCCAATGTCTTGACAGACGTCCACAAAATTTTATGGCACTTTTGACGTCGGATCTAGATCACCCCAAAAATGGTGTGCTATAGCACACGAAAAATCATCGAAATGGGGGTATACGCACTTCGGGGCTATTTTAACCTTCAAAATGGGTTGTAATGGCCGTCAGGGCCAATCGGATGCATAGCCAATGTCTTGACAGACGTCCACAAAAATATTTGGCACTTTTGACGTCGGGATCCGCATCACCCAAAAAATGGTGTGCTATAGCACACGAAAAATCGTCGAAATGGGGGTATGCGCGCTTTGGGGCTATTTTGACCTTGAAAATGGGTCGAAATGGCCGTCAGGGCCAACCGGATGCATAGCCAAGGTCTTGATGGACGCCCACAAAATTTTTTGGCACTTTTGACGTCGGGATCCGGATCACCCAAAAAATGGTGTGCTATAGCACACGAAAAATCATCGAAATGGGGGTATGCACGCTTCGGGGCTATTTTGACATTCAAAATGGGTCAGAATGGCCGTCAGGGCCAACAGGATGCATAGCCAATGTCTTAACGGACGTCAACAAAACTTTTTGGCACTTTTGACATCAGGATCCGGATCACCCAAAAAATGGTGTGATATAGCACACGAATAATCATTGAAATGGAGGTATGCGCGCTTCGGGGCTATTTTGACCTTGAAAATGGGTCGGAATGGCTGTCAGGGCCAACCGGATGCATAGCCAACATCTTGACGGACGTCCACAAAAAGTTTTGGCACTTTAGACATCGGGATCCGGATCACCCAAAAAATGGTGTGCTATAGCATACGAAAAATTGTCAAAATGGGGGTATGCGCGCTTCGAGGCTATTTTGACCTTTTAAATGGGTCGGAATGGCCGTCAGGGCCAACCGGATGCATAGCCAACGTCTTGACGGATGACCACAAAAATTTTTGGCACTTTTGACTTCGGGATCCGGATCACCCAAAAAATGGTGTGTTATAGCACACGAAATATCGTCAAAATGGGGGTATGCGCGCTTCGGGGCTATTTTGACCTTAAAAATGGGTCGGAATGGCCGTGAGTGCCAACCGGATGCATAGCCAAGGTCATGACGGACGTCCACAAAAACTTTTGGCACTTTTGACATCGGGATCCGGATCACCCAAAAAATGGTGTGCTATAGCACACGAAAAATCGTCGAAATGGGGGTATGCGCGCTTCGGGGCTATTTTGACCTTGAAAATGGGTCGGAATGGCCGTCAGGGCCAACCGGATGCATAGCCAAGGTCTTGACGGACGTCCACAAAAATTTTTGGCACTTTTGACGTCGGGATCCGGATCACCCAAAAAATGGTGTACTATAGCACACGAAAAATCGTCGAAATGGGGGTATGCGCGCTTCGGGGCTATTTTGAACTTCAAAATGGGTCGGAATGGCCGTCAGGGCCAACCGGATGCATAGCCAACGTCTTGACGGATGTCCACAAAATTTTTTGGTACTTTTGACGTCGGGATCCGGATCACCCAAAAAATGGTGTGCTATAGCACACGAAAAATTGTTGAAATGGGGCTATGCGCGCTTCGGTGCTATTTTGACCTTCAAAATGGGTCGGAATTGCCGTCAGGGCCAACCAGATGCATAGACAACGTCTTGACGGACGTCCACAAAAATTTTTGGCACTTTTGACGTCGTAATTCGGATCACCCAAAAAATGGTGTGCTATAGCACACGTAAAATTGTCGAAATGGGGGTATGCGCGCTTCGGGGCTATTTTGACCTTGAAAATGGGTCGGAATGGCCGTCTGGGCCAACCGGATGCATAGCCAACGTCTTGACGGACGTCCACAAAAACTTTTGGCACTTTTGACATCGGGATTCGGATCACCCAAAAAATGGTGTGCTATAGAACACGAAAAATCATCGAAATAGGGGTATGCGCGCTTCGGGGCTATTTTGACCTTCAAAATAGGTCGGAATGGCCGTCAGGGCCAACCGGATGCATAGCCAACGTCTTGACGGACGTCCACAAAATTTTTTGGCACTTTTGACGTCGGGATCCGGATCACCCAAAAAATGGTGTGCTATAGCACACGAAAAATCGTCAAAATGGGGGTATGCGCACTTCGGGGCTATTTTGACCTTGAAAATAGGTCAGAATGGATGTTAGGGCCAATCAGATGCATAGCCAACGTCTTGACGGACGTCCACAAAAATTTTTGCCACTTTTGACGTCGAAATTCGGATCACCCAAAAAATGGTGTGCTATCGCACACGAAAAATCGTCGAAATAGGGGTATGTGCGCTTCGGGGCTATTTTGACCTTCAAAATGGGTCAGAATGGCCGTCAGGGCCAACCGGATGCATAGCCAACGTCTTGATGGATGTCCACAAAAACTTTTGGCACTTTTGACGTCGGGATCCGGATCACCCAAAAAATGGTGTGCTATAGCACACGAAAAATCATCGAAATGGGGGTATACGCGCTTCGGGGCTATTTTGACCTTCAAAATGGGTTGGAATGGCCGTCAGGGCCAATCGGATGCATAGCCAACGTCTTGACAGACGTCCACAAAAATATTTGGCACTTTTGACGTCGGGATCCGCATCACCCAAAAAATGGTGTGCTATAGCACACGAAAAATCGTCGAAATGGGGGTTTGCGCGCTTCGGGGCTATTTTGACCTTGAAAATGGGTCGAAATGGCCGTCAGGGGCAACCGGATGCATAGCCAAGGTCTTGATGGACGCCCACAAAATATTTTTGCACTTTTGACGTCGGTATCCGGATCACCCAAAAAATGAAAAAATCATCGAAATGGGGGTATGCACGCTTCGGGGCTATTTTGACATTCAAAATGGGTCGGAATGGCCGTCAGGGCCAACCAGATGCATAGCCAATGTCTTAATGGACGTCAACAAAAAATTTTTTTGGCACTTTTGACATCAGGATCCGGATCACCCAAAAAATGGTGTGATATAGCACACGAAAAATCATTGAAATGGAGGTATGCGCGCTTCGGGGCTATTTTGACCTTGAAAATGGGTCGGAATGGCTGTCAGGGCCAACCGGATGCATAGCTAACATCTTGACGGACGTCCACAAAAAATTTTGGCACTTTAGACATCGGGATCCGGATCACCCAAAAAATGGTGTGCTATAGCACACGAAAAATCGTCGAAATGGGGGTATGCGCGCTTCGGGGCTATTTTAACCTTCAAAATGGGTCGGAATGGCCGTCAGGGCCAACCGGATGCATAGCCAACGTCTTGACGGACGTCCACAAAATTTTTTAACACTTTTGACTTCGGGATCCTGATCACCCAAAAAATGGTGTGCTATAGCACACGAAAAATCGTCAAAATGGGGGTATGCGCGCTTCGGGGCTATTTTGACCTTGAAAATGGGTCGGAATGTCCGTGAGTCCAACCGGATGCATAGCCAAGGTATTGACGGACGTCCACAAAAACTTTTGGCACTTTTGACGTCGGGATCCGGATCACCCAAAAAATGGTGTGCTATTAGCACACGAAAAATCGTCGAAATGGGGGTATGCGCGCTTTGGGGATATTTTAACCTTTAAAATGGGTCGGAATGGCCGTTAGGGCCAACCGGATGCATAGCCAACGTCTTGACGGACGTCCACAAAATTTTTTGGCACTTTTGACTTCGGGATCCGGATCACCCAAAAAATGGTGTGCTATCGTACACGAAAAATCGTCGAAATGGGGGTATGCGCGCTTCGGGGCTATTTTGACCTTGAAAATGGGTCGGAATGGCCGTGAGTGCCAACCAGATGCATAGCCAAGGTCTTGACGGACGTCCACAAAAAATTTTGGCACTTTTGACGTCGGGATACGGATCACCCAAAAAATGGTGTGCTATAGCACACGAAAAATCGTCGAAATGGGGGTATGCGCGCTTCGGGACTATTTTGACCTTAAAAATGGGTCGAAATGGCCGTCAGGGCCAACCGGATGCATAGCCAACGTCTTGACGGATGTCCACAAAAATTTTTGGCACTTTTGACATCGGGATCCGCATCACCCAAAAAATGGTGTGCTATAGCACACGAAAAATCATCGAAATGGGGGTATGCGCGCTTCGGAGCTATTTTGACCTTCAAAATGGGTCGGAATGGATGTTAGGGCCAACCGGATGCATAGCCAACGTCTTGACGGACGTCCACAAAAATTTTTGGCACTTTTGACGTCGAAATTCGGATCACCCAAAAAATGGTGTGCTAACGCACACGAAAAATCGTCGAAATATGGGTATGTGCTCTTCGGGGCTATTTTGACCTTCAAAATGGGTCGGAATGGCCGTCAGGGCCAACCAGATGCATAGCCAACGTCTTGACGGATGTCCACAAAAACTTTTGGCACTTTTGACATCGGGATTCGGATCACCCAAAAAATGGTGTGCTATAGCACACGAAAAATCATCAAAATGGGGGTATGCACGCTTCGGGGCTATTTTGACCATGAAAATGGGTCGGAATGGCCGTGAGTGCCAACCGGATGCATATCCA
The DNA here is from genome assembly GCA_016801875.1 of Solanum sitiens. NCBI lineage: Eukaryota > Viridiplantae > Streptophyta > Magnoliopsida > Solanales > Solanaceae > Solanum > Solanum sitiens. Next base: position 208,392 of record JABWTJ010001022.1, read on the forward strand.
AGGTCTTGATGGACGTCCACAAATTTGTTTGGCACTTTTGACTTCGGGATTCGGATCACCCAAAAAATGGTGTGCTATAGCACACGAAAAATCATCGAAATGGGGGTATACGCGCTTCGGGGCTATTTTGACCATGAAAATGGGTCGGAATGGCCGTGAGTGCCAACCGTATGCATAGCCAAGGTCTTGACGGACGTCCACAAAAATTTTTGGCACTTTTGACGTCGAAATTCGGATCACCCAAAAAATGGTGTGCTATCGTACACGAAAAATCGTCGAAATGGGGTATGCGCGCTTCGGGGCTATTTTAACCTTCAAAATGGGTCGGAATGGCCGTCAGGGCAAACCAGATGCATAGCCAACGTCTTGACGGACGTCCACAAATTTTTTTGGCATTTTTGACTTCGGGATCCGGATCACCCAAAAAATGGTGAACTATAGCACACGAAAAATCGTCAAAATGGGGGTATGCGCGCTTCGAGGCTATTTTGACCTTAAAAATGGGTCGGAATGGCCGTGAGTGCCAACCGGATGCATTGCCAAGGTCATGACGGACGTCCACAAAAACTTTTGTCACTTTTGACGTCGTGATCCGGATCACCAAAAAAATGGTGTGCTATAGCACACGAAAAATCATCGAAATGGGGGTATGCGCGCTTCGGGGCTATTTTGACCTTCAAAATGGGTCGGAATGGCCGTCAGGGCCAACCGGATGCATAGCCAACGTCTTGACGGACGTCCACAAATTTTTTTGGCACTTTTGACTTTGGGATCCGGATCACCCAAAAAATGGTGTGCTATAGCACACGAAAAATCATCAAAATGGGGGTATGCGCGCTTCGGGGCTATTTTGACCATGAAAATGGGTCGGAATGGCCGTGAGTGCCAACCGGATGCATAGCCAAGGTCTTGACGGACGTCCACAAATTTTTTTGGCACTTTTGACTTCGGGATTCGGATCACCCAAAAAATGGTGTGCTATAGCAGACGAAAAATCGTCGAAATGGGGGTATGCGCGCTTCGGGGCTATTTTGACCATGAAAATGGGTCGGAATGGCCGTGAGTGCCAACCGTATGCATAGCCAAGGTCTTGACGGACGTCCACAAAAATTTTTGGCACTTTTGACGTCGAAATTCGGATCACCCAAAAAATGGTGTGCTATAGCAGACGAAAAATCGTCGAAATGGGGGTATGCGCGCTTCGGGGCTATTTTGACCATGAAAATGGGTCGGAATGGCCGTGAGTGCCAACCGTATGCATAGCCAAGGTCTTGACGGACGTCCACAAAAAATTTTGGCACTTTTGACGTCAAAATTCGGATCACCCAAAAAATGGTGTGCTATCGTACACGAAAAATCGTCGAAA
>JABWTJ010001022.1:209771-231262 GCA_016801875.1 Solanum sitiens
CCAAAAAATGGTTTATTATAACACACGAAAAATCGTCGAAATAGGGGTATGCGCGCTTCGGGGCTATTTTGACCTTCAAAATGGATCGGAATGGCCGTTGGGGCCAACCGGATGCATAGACAAGGTCTTCACGGATGTCCACAAATAATTTTGGCAGTTTTGACATCGAGATCCCGATCACCCAAAAAATGTTTACTATAGCACACAAAAAATCGTCAAAATAGGGGTATGCGCGCTTCGGGGCTATTTTGACCTTTAAAATGGATCGTAATGGCCGGGGGGCCAAACCGAAGAAGCTAGACAAGGTCTAGGACAGTCCACAAATAATTTTGGCAGTTGACGCAGGATCACGATCACCCAAAAATAGTTTACTATAGCACACAAAAAAATGTCGGAAATCGAAATAGGGGTATGCGCGCTTCGGGGCTATTTTGACCTTGAACATGGATCGGCATGTCCACAAATAATTTTTGCAGTTTGGATGTCGGGATCCCGATCACCCAAAAATAGTTTACTATAGCACACGAAAAATCGTCGAAATAGGGGTATGCGCGCTTTGGGCCTATTTTGACCTTCAAAATGGATCGGAATGGCCGTGAGGGCCAACCGGATGCATAGACAAGGTTTTCACAGACGTCCACAAATAAATTTGGCAGTTTTGACGTCGGGATCCCGATCACCCAAAAAATGGTTTACTATAGCACACGAAAAATCGTCGAAATAGGGGTATGCGCGCTTTCGGGGCTATTTTGACCTTCAAAATGGATCGGAATGTCCGTGAGGCCCAATCGAAATGCATAGACAAGGTCTTCATGGACTCCACAGATAATTTGCAGTTTTGTACTGTTGGGAATCTGATCTCCCAAAAAATGGTTTACTATAGCACATGAAAAAATCGTTCGAAATCGGCGGTATGCGCGCTAATCGGCGGCTATTTTGACCTTGAAAAATGGCTCGGAATGGCCGTGAGGGCCAACCGGATGCATTAGACAAGGTTTTCACCGGACGTCCACAAATAATTTTGGCAGTTTTGACGTCGGGATCCCGATCACCCAAAAAATGGTTTACTATAGCACACGAAAAATCATTGAAATAGGGGTATGCGCGCTTCGGGGGACCTTGAAAATAGATCAAATTGGCCGTGAGGGCCAACCGGATGCATAGACAAGGTCTTCACGGACGTCCACAAATAAATTTGGCAGTTTTGACGTCGGGATCCTGATCACCCAAAAAATGGTTTACTTATAGCACACGAAAAATTGTCGAAATAGGGGTATGCGCGTTTCGGGGCTATTTTGATCTCAAAAATGGATCGGAATGGCCGTGAGGGCCAACCGGATGCATAGACAAGGTCTTCACGGACGTCCACAAAAAATTTTGGCATTTTTAACGTCGGGATCCCGACCACCCAAAAAATGGTTTACTATAGCACACGAAAAATCGTCGAAATAGGGGTATGCGCACTTCGGGGCTATTTTGACCTTGAAAATGGATCGGAATGGCCGTGAGGGCCAAACGGATGCATTTACAAGGTCTTCACGGATGTCCACAAATAATTTTGGCAGTTTTGACGTCGGAATCCCGATCACCCAAAAAATGGTTTACTATAGCACACGAAAAATCGTCGAAATAGGGGTATGCGCGCTTTGGGACTATTTTGACCTTGAAAATGGATCGGAATGGCCGTGAAGGCCAACCGGATGCATAGACAAGGTCTTCACGTACGTCCACAAATAAATTTGGCAGTTTTGACGTCGGGATCCCGATCACCCAAAAAATGGTTTACTTATAGCATAGGAAAAATCATCGAAATAGGGGTATGCGCGCTTCGGAGCTATTTTGACCTTGAAAATGGATTGGAATGGCCGTGAAAGCCAACCGGATGCATAGACAATGTCTTCACGGACGTCCAAATAATTTTGGATGTTTTGACGTTGGGATCCCGATCACCCAAAAAATGGTTTACTTATAGTACGCGAAAAATTGTCGAAATAGGGGTATGCGCGCTTCGGGGCTATTTTGACCTCGAAAATGGATCGTAATGGCCGTGAGTGCCAACCAGATGCATAGACAAGGTCTTCACGGACGTCCATAAATAATTTTGGCAGTTTTGACGTCTGGATCCTGATCACCCAAAAAATGGTTTACTATACCACAAGAAAAATCTTCGAAATAGGGGTATGCGCGCTTCGGGGCTATTTTGACCTTGAAAATGGATCGGAATGGCCGTGAGGGCCAATCGAATGCATAGACAAGATCTTCACGGACGTCCACAACTAATTTTGGCAGTTTTGACGTTGGGATCCTGATCTCCCAAAAAATGGTTTACTATAGCACATGAAAAATCGTCGAAATAGGGGTATGCGCGCATCGGGGCTATTTTGACCTTGAAAATGGATCGTAATGGACATAAGGGACAACCGGATGCATAGACAAGGTCTTCACGGACGTCCACAAATAATTTTGGCAGTTTTGACGTCGGGATCCCGATCACCCAAAAAATGGTTTACTATAGCACACGAAAAATCATTGAAATAGGGGTATGCGCGCTTCGGGGGACCTTGAAAATAGATCAAATTGGCCGTGAGGGCCAACCGGATGCATAGACAAGGTCTTCACGGACGTCCACAAATAAATTTGGCAGTTTTGACGTCGGGATCCTGATCACCCAAAAAATGGTTTACTTATAGCACACGAAAAATTGTCGAAATAGGGGTATGCGCGTTTCGGGGCTATTTTGATCTCAAAAATGGATCGGAATGGCCGTGAGGGCCAACCGGATGCATAGACAAGGTCTTCACGGACGTCCACAAAAAATTTTGGCATTTTTAACGTCGGGATCCCGACCACCCAAAAAATGGTTTACTATAGCACACGAAAAATCGTCGAAATAGGGGTATGCGCACTTCGGGGCTATTTTGACCTTGAAAATGGATCGGAATGGCCGTGAGGGCCAAACGGATGCATATACAAGGTCTTCACGGACGTCCACAAATAATTTTGGCAGTTTTGACGTCGGGATCCGGATCACCCAAAATATGGTATACTATAGCACACGAAAAATCGTCGAAATAGGGGTATGCATGCTTCGAGATTATTTTGACCTTGAAAATGGATTGGAATGGCCGTGAGGGCCAACCGGATGCATAGCCAAGGTCTTCACGGACGTCCACAAAAAATTTTGGCAGTTTTGACATCGGGATCCGGATCACCCAAAAAATGGTATACTATAGCACACGACAAATCGTCGAAATAGGGGTATGCGCGCTTCGGGGCTATTTTGACCTTGAAAATGGATCGGAATGGCCGTGAGGGCCAACCGGATGTATAGCAAAGGTCTTCACGGACGTCCACAAATAATTTTGGCAGTTTTGACGTCGGGATCCGGATCACCCAAAAAATGGTATACTATAGCACACGAAAAATCGTCGACATTCGAAATTAGGGGGTTATGCGCGCTTCTGGGATATTTACCTGTGAAAATGGATCCGAATGGCCTTGCGGGCCCCAACTGATGCCATAGACCAGGTCTTCACGGATACGTCCACACCATAAAATTTTGCAGTTTTGAGGTTTGGATTCCCGATAACCCAAAAAAATGTTTACTATGCACACGAAAAATCGTCGAATCGAAATAGGGGTATTAACTCGCTTCGGGGCTATTTGACCTTGAAAAGGATCGGAATGGCCGTGAGGCCACCGGATTGCATAGAAAAAGGTCTCACGGACGTCCACAAATAATTTGGCAGTTTTGACGTTGGGATCCCGATACCCAAAAAATGGTTTACTACAGCACACGAAAAATCGTTGAAAATAGGGGTTATGCGCGCTTCGGGGGCCATTTTGACCTTGAAATGGCTTCGGACTGGCCGTAAGGGACACCGGATGGCATAGACAAGGTCTTCACGGACGTCCCATTATTAATTTGGTAGTTTTTGAGGTCGGGTTTCGATCTCACCCAAAAAATGGTTACTATAACACCCAACATCGTCGAAATAGAGGTATGCGCTTCGGGGCAGGCCAATTTTGACTTTAAAACTGGATGGGAATGGCCGTGAGGGCCAACCGGATGAATAGACAGTCTTTCACGGACTCCGTCCACAAATAATTTGGCAGTTTGGGCCGTCGGGATCCGATCACCCAAAAACGGTTTACTATAGCCACACGAAAAATTGTTCAAAAATAGGGGTATGCGCGCTTCGGGGCTATTTGACCTTGAAAAGGATCGGATGGCAGTCAGGGCCAACCGGGATGCATAGACAAGGTCTTCACGGGAGTCCACAAATAATTTTGGCAGTTTTGACATCGGGATCCCGATCACCCAAAAAATGGTTTACTATAGCACACGAAAAATCGTCGAAATAGGGGTATGCGCTCTTCGGGGCTATTTTGACCTTGAAAATGGATTGGAATGGCCGTGAGGGCTAACCAGATGCATAGACAAGGTCTTCACGGACGTCCACAAATAAACTTGGCATTTTTGACGTCGGGATCCCGATCACCCAAAAAAGGGTTTACTATAGCACACGAAAAATCGTTGAAATAGGGGTATGCGCGCTTCGGGGCCATTTTGACCTTGAAAATGGATCGAATTGGCCGTGAGGGCCAACCGGATGCATAGACAAGGTCTTCACGGACGTCCACAAATAAATTTGGTAGTTTATTACGTCGGGATCCTGATCACCCAAAAAATGGTTTACTTATAGCACGCGAAAAATTGTCGAAATAGGGGTATGCGCATTTCGGGGCTATTTTGACCTTGAAAATGGATTGAAATGGCCGTGAGGGCCAACCAGATGCATAGACAATGTATTCACGGACGTCCACAAATAATTTTGGCAGTTTTGACGTCGGGATTCCGATCACCCAAAAAATGGTTTACTATAGCACACGAAAAATCGTCAAAATAGGGGTATGCGCGCTTCGGGGCCATTTTGACCTTGAAAATGGATCGAATTGGACATGAGGGCCAACCGGATGCATAGTCAAGGTCTTCACGGACGTCCACAAATAATTTTGGCAGTTTTGACGTCGGGATCCTGATCACCCACAAAATGGTTTACTTATAGCACACGAAAAATCGTCGAAATAGGGGTATGCGCGCTTCGGGCTATTTTGACCTCGAAAATGGATCGGAATGGCCGTGAGAGCCAACCGGATGCATAGACAAGGTCTTCACGGACGTCCATAAATAATTTAGGATGTTTTGACGTCGGGATCCCGATCACCCAAAAAATGGTTTACTATTAGCACACGAAAAATCATCGAAATAGGGGTATGCGCGCTTCGGGGCTATTTTAACCTTGAAAATGGATCGAAATGGCCGTGAGTGCCAATCGGATGCATAGAGAATGTCTTTACGGACGTCCACAAATAATTTTGGCAGTTTTGACGTCGGGATCTCGATCACCCAAAAAATGGTTTACTATAGCACATAAAAAATCGTCAAAATAGGGGTATGCGCGCTTCGGGACTATTTTGACCTTGAAAATGGATCGGAATGGCCGTGAAGGCCAACCGGATGCATAGACAAGGTCTTCACGGACGTCCACAAATAAATTTTGTAGTTTTGACGTCGGGATCCCGATCACCCAAAAAATGGTTTACAATAGCACACAAAAAATCGTCGAAATAAGGGTATGCGCGCTTCGGGGCTATTTTGACCTTGAAAATGGATTGGAATGGCCGTGAGGGCTAACCGGATGCATAGACAAGGTCTTCACGGACGTCCACAAATAATTTTGGCATTTTTGACGTCGGAATCCCGATCACCCAAAAAATGGTTTACTATAGGACACGAAAAATCGTCGAAATAGGATTATGCACGCTTCGGGGCTATTTTGACCTTGAAAATGGATCGAATGGCTGTGAGGGCCAACCGGATGCATAGACAATGTCTTTACGGACGTCCACAAATAATTTTGAGAGTTTTGACGTCGGGATCCCGGCCACCCAAAAAATGGTTTACTATAGCACACGAAAAATCGTCGAAACAGGGGTATGCGCGTTTCGGGGCTATTTTGACCTTGTAAATGGATCAGAGTGGCCGTGAGGGCCAACCGGATGCATAAACAAGGTCTTCACGGACATCCACAAATAATTTTAGCAGTTTTGACGTCGATATCCCGATCACCCAAAAAATGGTTTACTATAGCACACGAAAAATCGTTGAAATAGGGGTATGCGCGCTTCGGGGCCATTTTGACCTTGAAAATGGATCGAATTGGCCGTGAGGGACAACTGGATGCATAGACAAGGTCTTCACGGTGGTCCACAAATAATTTTGGCAGTTTTGACGTCGAGATCCTGATCACCCAAAAAATGGTTTACTTATAGCACGCGAAAAATTATCGAAATAGGGGTATGCGCGCTTCGGGGCTATTTTGACCTCGAAAATGGATCGGAATGGCCATGAGGGCCAACCAGATGCATAGACAAGGTCTCCACGGACGTCCATTAATAAATTTGGCAGTTTTGACGTCTGGATCCCGATCACCCAAAAAATGGTTTACTATAGCACACGAAAAATCATCGAAATAGGGGTATGCGCGCTTTGGGGCTATTTTGACCTTGAAAATGGATCGAAATGGCCGTGAGGGCCAAACGGATGCATAGACAAGGTCTTCACGGACGTCCACAAATAATTTTGGCATTTTTGACGTCGGAATCCGGATCACCCAAAAAATGGTTTACTATAGGACACGAAAAATCGTCGAAATAGGATTATGCACGCTTCGGGGCTATTTTGACCTTGAAAATGGATCGAATGGCTGTGAGGGCCAACCGGATGCATAGACAATGTCTTTACGGACGTCCACAAATAATTTTGAGAGTTTTGACGTCGGGATCCCGGCCACCCAAAAAATGGTTTACTATAGCATATGAAAAATCGTCAAAATAGAGGTATGTTTGCTTCCGGGCTATTTTGACCTTGAAAATGGATCGGAAAGGCCTTGAGGGACAACCGAATGCATAAACAAGGTCTTCACGGACATCCACAAATAATTTTGGCAGTTTTGACGTCGGGATCCCGATCACCCAAAAAATGGTTTACTATATAGCACACGAAAAATCGTCGAATTAGGGGTATGCGTGCTTCGGGGCCATTTTGACCTTGAAAATGGATCGAATTGGCCATGAGGGCCAACCGGATGCATAGACAAGGTCTTCACGGACGATCACAAATAATTTTTGCAGTTTTGACGTCGGGATCCTGATCACCCACAAAATGGTTTACTTATAGCACACAAAAAATCTTCGAAATAGGGGTATATGCGCTTCGGGTCTATTTTGACCTTGAAAATGGATCGGAATGGCCGTGAGGGCCATCCGGATGCATAGACAATGTCTTTACGGACTACCATAAATAATTTTGGTAGTTTTGACGTCAGGATCCCGACCACCCAAAAAATGGTTTACTATAGCACACGAAAAATCGTCGAAATAGGGGTATGCGCACTTCGGGGCTATTTTGACCTTGAAAATGGATCGGAATGGCCGTGAGGGCTAACCGGATGCATAGAAAAGGTCTTCACGGACGTCCACAAATAAGTTTGGCATTTTTGACGTCGGGATCCCGATCACCCAAAAAATGGTTTACTTATAGCACACGAAAAATTATCGAAATAGGGGTATGCGCGCTTCGGGGCTATTTTGACCTCAAAAATGGATCGGAATAGCCGTGAGGGCCAACCGGATGCATAGACAAGGTCTTCACGGACGTCCACAAATAATTTTGGCAGTTTTGAGTTTGGGATCCCGATCACCCAAAAAATGGTCTACTATAGCACACGAAAAATCGTCGAAATAGGGGTATGCGCGCTTCGCGGCTATTTTGACCTTGAAAATGGATCGGAATGGCTGTGAGGGCCAACCGGATGCATAGACAAGGTCTTCACGGACGTCCATAAATAATTTTGGCAGTTTTGACGTCGGGATCCCGATCACCCAAAAAATGGTTTACTATGCACACGAAAAATCGTTGAAATAAGGGTATGTGCGCTTCGGGGCTATTTTAACCTTGAAAATGGATCGGAATGGCCGTGAGGGCCAACCGGATGCATAGACAAGGTCTTCACGGACGTCCACAAATAACTTTTGCAATTTTGACATTGGGATCCCGATCATCGAAAAAATGGTTTACTATAGCACACAAAAAATCGTCGAAATAGGGGTATGCACGCTTTGGGGCTATTTTGACCTTGAGAATGGATCGAAATGGCCGTGAGGGTCAACCGGATGCATAGACAACGTCTTCACTGACGTCCACAAATAATTTTGGCAGATTTGACGTCGAGATCCAGATCACCCAAAAAATGGTTTACTATAGCACACGAAAAATCGTCGAAATATGGGTATGCGCGCTTCGGGGCTATTTTGACCTTAAAAATGGATTCTGAATGGCGTGATGGAATAAGCGGATGCCTAGACAAGATCTTCAGGACGTTCCACAAATACTTTTGGCAGTTTTGACGTCGGGATCCCGACACCCAAAAAATGGTTTACTATTTCACCACAAAAAATCTTCAAATTAGGGGTATTGCGCGCTTCGGGGCTATTTTGACCATGAAAATGGATCGAAGGCCTTTAAGGGCCAACCGGATGCATGACAAGGTCTTCACGGACATCCACAAATAAATTTTTTGGCGTAGTTTTGACGGTGGGGATCCGATCACCCAAAAAAATGGCTTATATATAGCACACGAAAAATCGTCGAAATAGGGGTATGCGCGCTTCGGGGCTATTTTGACCTTGAAAATGGATCGAAATGGCCGTGAGGGCCAACCGGATGCATAGACAAGGTCTTCACGGACATCCATAAATAATTTTGGCAGTTTTGACGTCGGGATCCCGATCACCCAAAAAATAGTTTACAATGCACACGAAAAATCGTTGAAATAAGGGTATGTGCGCTTCGGGGCTATTTTAACCTTGAAAATGGATCGGAATGGCCGTGAGGGCCAACCGGATGCATAGACAAGGTCTTCACGGACGTCCACAAATAACTTTTGCAATTTTGACATTGGGATCCCGATCATCGAAAAAATGGTTTACTATAGCACACGAAAAATCGTCGAAATAGGGGTATGCACGCTTTGGGGCTATTTTGACCTTGAAAATGGATCGAAATGGCCGTGAGGGTCAACCGGATGCATAGACAACGTCTTCACGGACGTCCACAAATAATTTTGGCAGATTTGACGTCGAGATCCAGATCACCCAAAAAATGGTTTTACATATCGCACATGAAAAATCGTCGAACTAGGGGTATGCGCGCTTCGTGGTATTTTGACCTTGAAAAATGGATCGAAATGGCGTGAGGGCCAACCGGGCTACATTGACAAGGTCTTCACGGACGTCCACAAATACTTTTGGCAGTTTTGACGTCGGGATCTCGATCACCCAAAAAATGGTTTACTATAGCACACGAAAAATCCTCGAAATAGGGGTATGCAGTCTTAGGGGATATTTTGACCTTGAAAATGGATCGGAATGGCCGTGAGGGCCAACCAAATGCATAGACAAGGTCTTCACGTACGTCCACAAATAATTTTGGTAGTTTTGACGTCCGGATCCCGATCACCCAAAAAATGGTTTACTATAGCACAAGAAAAATTGTCAAAATAGGGGTATGCGCGCTTTGGAGCTATTTTGACCTTTAAAATGGATCGGAATGGCTGTGAGGGCCAACCGGATGCATAGCCAAGGTCTTCACAGATGTCCACAAATAATTTTGGCAGTTTTCACGTCGGGATCAGGATCACCCAAAAAATGGTATACTATAGCACACGAAAAATCGTCGAAATAGGGGTATGCGCGCTTCGGGGCTATTTTGACCTTGAAAATGGATCGGAATGGACGTGAGGGACAACCAGATGCATAGACAAGGTCTTCACGGAGGTCCATAAATAATTTTGGCAGTTTCGACGTTGGGATCCCGATCACCCAAAAAATGGTTTACTATAGCACACGCAAAATCATCGAAATATGGGTATGCATGCTTCGGGGCTATTTTGACCTTGAAAATGGATCGGAATGGCCGTGAGGGCAAACCGAATGTATAGACAACGTCTTCACGGACGTCCACAAATAATTTTGGCAGTTTTGACGTCGTGATCCTGATCACCCAAAAAATAGTTTACTATAGCACACGAAAAATCCTCGAAATAGGGGTATGCGCGATTCTGGGCTATTTTGGCCTTGAAAATGGATCGAAATGGCTGTGAGGGCCAACCGGATGCATTGACAAGGTCTTCACGGACATCCATAAATAATTTTGGCAGTTTTGACGTCGGGATCCCGATCACCCAAAAAATGGTTTACTATGCACACGAAAAATCGTTGAAATAAGGGTATGTGCGCTTCGGGGCTATTTTAACCTTGAAAATGGATCGGAATGGCCGTGAGGGCCAACCGGATGCATAGACAAGGTCTTCACGGACGTCCACAAATAACTTTTGCAATTTTGACATTGGGATCCCGATCATCGAAAAAATGGTTTACTATAGCACACGAAAAATCGTCGAAATAGGGGTATGCACGCTTTGGGGCTATTTTGACCTTGAAAATGGATCGAAATGGCCATGAGGGTTAACCGGATGCATAGACAACGTCTTCACAGACGTCCACAAATAACTTTGGCAGATTTGACGTCGAGATCCCGATCACCCAAAAAATGGTTTACTATAGCACACGAAAAATCGTCGAAATATGGGTATGCGCTTCGGGGCTATTTTGACCTTAAAAATGGATCGGAATGGCCGTGAGGGCTAACCGGATGCATATACAAGATCTTCACGGACGTCCACAAATATTTTGGACAGTTTTGACGTCGGGATCCAGATCACCCCAAAAAATGGTTTTTACTCTATTCAAACACGAAAAAAAAATCGTCCAAAAATAGGGGTATGCGCGCTTCGGGGCTATTTTTAACCATTGACCTGTCTCGTGACTGGCCGTAGTAACGGGCCAACCGGTGCATAGACAAGGTCTTCAACGGACACCCCCACAAATAATTTTTGCGTTTTGACGTCGAGATCCCGATCACAGCACCCCGAAAAGTTTCATAGAAATAGGGGTATGCGCGCTTTGGGGCTATTTTTGACCCTTGATAAGTGGATCGGAATGCCGTGAGGGCCAACGGATGCATTAGACAAGGTCTCCCGGAGTCCAAAAATAATTTTAGCAGTTTTGACGTCGGCATCCCGATCACCCAAAAAATGGTATACCATAGCACACGAAAAATCATCAAAATAGGGGTATGCGCTCTTCGGGGCTATTTTTACCTTGAAAATGGATTGGAATGGCCGTGAGGGCCAACCGGTTGCATAGACAAGGTCTTCACGGATGTCCACAAATAATTTGGCAGTTTTAACGTCGGGATCCCGATCACCCAAAAAATGGTTTACTATAGCACACGAAAAATCATCGAAATAGGGGAATGCGCTCTTCGGGGCTATTTTTACCTTGAAAATGGATCGGAATAGCCGTGAGGTCCAACCGGATGCATATACAAGGTCTTCACGGACGCCCACAAATAATTATGGCAGTTTTTACGTCGGGATCCCGATCACCCCAAAAATGGATTACTATAGCACATGAAATATCGTCGAAATAAGGGTATGCGCGCTTCGGGGCTATTTTGACCTTGAAAATGGATCGGAATGGCCGTGAGGGCCAACCGGATGCATAGACAAGGTCTTCACGGACATCCACAAATAATTTTGGCAGTTTTGACGTCGGGATCCCGATCACCCAAAAAATGGTTTACTATAGCCCACGAAGAATTGTCAAAATACGGGTATGCGCGCGTCGGGGCTATTTTGACCTTGAAAATGGATCGGAATGGCCATGAGGGCCAACGGATGCATAGAAAAGGTCTTCACAGATGTCCACAAATCATTTTGGCAGTTTTGACGTATGGATCCTGATCACCCAAAAAAGGTTTACTATAGCACACGAAAAATCATCGAAATAGGGGTATGCGCGCTTCGGGGTTATTTTTACCTTGAAAATGGATCGTAATGTCCATGAGGGCCAACCGTATGCATAGACAAGGTCTTCACGGATGTCCACAAATAATTTTGGCAGTTTTGACATCGGGATCCCGATCACCCAAAAAATGGTTTACTATAGCACACGAAAAATCGTCGAAATAGGGGTATGTGCGCTTCGGGGCTATTTTGACCTTGAAAATGGATCGGAATGGCCGTGAGGGCCAACCGGATGCATAGACAAGGTCTTCACGGACATCCACAAATAATTTTGGCAGTTTTGACGTCGGGATCCCGATCACCCAAAAAATGGTTTACTATAGCCCACGAAAAATTGTCAAAATACGGGTATGCGCGCGTCGGGGCTATTTTGACCTTGAAAATGGATCGGAATGGCCATGAGGGCCAACGGATGCATAGAAAAGGTCTTCACAGATGTCCACAAATCATTTTGGCAGTTTTGACGTATGGATCCTGATCACCCAAAAAAGGTTTACTATAGCACACGAAAAATCATCGAAATAGGGGTATGCGCGCTTCGGGGTTATTTTTACCTTGAAAATGGATCGTAATGTCCATGAGGGCCAACCGTATGCATAGACAAGGTCTTCACGGATGTCCACAAATAATTTTGGCAGTTTTGACATCGGGATCCCGATCACCCAAAAAATGGTTTACTATAGCACACGAAAAATCGTCGAAATAGGGGTATATGCGCTTCGGGGCTATTTTGACCTTGAAAATGGATCGGAATGGCCTTGAGGGACAACCGCATGCATAGACAAGGTCTTCACGGACGTCCACAAATAATTTTGGCAGTTTTGACATCGGGATCCCGATCACCCAAAAAATGGTTTACTATAGCACACGAAAAATCATCGAAATACGGGTATGCGCGCTTTGGGGCTATTTTGACCTTGAAAATGGATCAGAATGGACATGAGGGCCAACGGATGCATAGAAAAGGTCTTCACAGACGGCCACAAATAATTTTGGCAGTTTTGACGTATGGATCCTGATCACCCAAAAAATGGTTTACTATAGCACACGAAAATCTTTGAAATAGGGGTATGCGCGCTTCGGGGCTATTTTGACATTGAAACTGGATTGGAATGGCCGTGAGGGCCAACCGAATGCTTAGACAAAGTCTTCACGGACGTCCACAAATAATTTTGGCAGTTTTGACATTGGGATCCCGATCACCCAAAAAATGGTTTACTATAGCAGACGAAAAATCGTCGAAATAGGGGTATGCGCGCTTCGGGGCTATTTTGACCTTTAAAATGGATCGGAATGGCCGTGAGGGCCAACCGGATGCATAGACAACGTCTTCATGGACGTCCACAAATAATTTTGGCAGGTTTGACGTCGGGATCCCGATCACCCAAAAAATGGTTTACTATAGCACACGAATAATCGTCGAAATAGGGGTATGCGCGCTTCCGGGCTATTTTGACCTTGAAAATGGATCGGAATGTCCGTGAGGGCCAACCGCTGCATAGAAAAGGTTCTTTCACGGACGTCCACAAATAATTTTGGCAGTTTTGACGTCGGGATCCCGATCACCCAAAAAATGGTTTACTATAGCACACGAAAAATCGTCGAAATAGGGGTATGCGCGCTTCGGGGCGATTTTGACCTTGAAAATGGATCGAAATGGCCGTGAGGGCCAATCGGATACATAGACAAGGTCTTCACGGACGTCCACAAATACTTTTGGCAGTTTTGACGTCGGGATCTCGATCACCCAAAAAATGGTTTACTATAGCATATGAAAAATCCTCGAAATAGGGGTATGCAGGCTTCGGGGATATTTTGACCTTGAAAATGGATCGGAATGGCCGTGAGGGCCAACCAGATGCATAGACAAGGTCTTCACGTACGTCCACAAATAATTTTGGTAGTTTTGACGTCGGGATCCCGATCACCCAAAAAATGGTTTACTATAGCACACGAAAAATTGTCAAAATAGGGGTATGCGCGCTTTGGAGCTATTTTGACCTTTAAAATGGATCGGAATGGCTGTGAGGGCCAACGGATGCTAGCCAAGGTCTTCACATTGTCCACAATAATTTGGCAGTTTTGACGTCGGGATCAGGATCACCCAAAAAATGGTATACTATAGCACACGAAAAATCGTCGAAATAGGGGTATGCGCGCTTCGGGGCTATTTTGACCTTGAAAATGGATCGTAATGGCCGTGAGGGAGAACCAGATGCATAGACAAGGTCTTCACGGAGGTCCACAAATAATTTTGGCAGTTTCGACGTTGGGATCACGATCACCCAAAAAATGGTTTACTATAGCATACGAAAAATCATCGAAATAGGGGTATGCATGCTTCGGGGCTATTTTGACCTTAAAAATGGATCGGAATGGCCGTGAGGGCAAACCGAATGCATAGACAACGTCTTCACGGACGTCACAAATAATTTTGGCAGTTTTGACGTCGTGATCCTGATCACCCAAAAAATAGTTTACTATAGCACACGAAAAATCGTCGAAATAGGGGTATGCGCGATTCTGGGCTATTTGGGCCTTGAAAATGGATCGTAATGGCTGTGAGGGCCAACCGGATGCATAGACAAGGTCTTCACGGACGTCCACAAATAATTTTGGCAGTTTTGACATCGGGATCCCGATCACCCAAAAAATGGTTTACTATGCACACGAAAAATCGTTAAAATAAGGGTATGTGCGCTTCGGGGCTATTTTAACCTTGAAAATGGATTGGAATGGCCGTGAGGGCCAACCGAATGCATAGACAAGGTCTTCACGGACGTCCACAAATAAGTTTTGCAATTTTGACATTGGGATCCCGATCATCGAAAAAATGGTTTACTATAGCACACGAAAAATCGTCGAAATAGGGGTATGCACGCTTTGGGGCTATTTTGACCTTGAAAATGGATCGAAATGGCCGTGAGGGTCTACCGGATGCATAGACAACGTCTTCACGGACGTCCACAAATAATTTTGGCAGATTTGACGTCGAGATCCAGATCACCCAAAAAATGGTTTACTATAGCACACGAAAAATCGTTAAGATAGGGGTATGCATACTTCGGGGCTATTTTGACATTGAAAATGGATCGGAATGGCCGTGAGGTCCAACCGGATGCATAGACAAGGTCTTAACGGATGTCCACAAATAATTTTGGCAGTTTTGACATCATGATCCCGATCACCCAAAAAATGGTTTACTATAGCACACGAAAAATCGTCGAAATAGGGGTATGCGCGCTTCTGGGCTATTTTGACCTTGAAAATGAATTGGAATGTCCGTGAGGGCCAACCAGATGCATAGAAAAGGTCTTCACGGACGTCCACAAATAATTTTGGCAGTTTTGACGTCGGGATCCCGATCACCCAAAAAATAGTTTACTATAGCACACGAATAATCGTCGAAATAGGGGTATGCGCGCTTCCGGGCTATTTTGACCTTGAAAATGGATCGGAATGGCCGTGAGGGCCAACCGGATGCATAGACAAGGTCTTCACGCGACGCCACAAATAATTTTGGCAGTTTTCGTTAGTTTTGACGTCGGATCCCGATCCCCAAAAATGGTTTACTATAGCACACCGAAAATCGTCGTCGAACAATAGGGGTATTGCGTCGCTTCGGGCCTATTTGCCCTTGAAAATGGGATCGAAATGCCATGAGGGCCAAACGGCTACATAGACAAGTCTTCCCGGACACCAACAAATACTTTTGGCAAGTTTTACGTCCGGGGATCTCATCACCCAAAAAATGGTTACTATAGCATACGAACAAATCGTCGAAATAGGGGTATGCGCACTTCGGGCTATTTTGACCTTGAAAATGGATCGGAATGGCTGTGAGGGACAACCGTATGCATAGACAAGGTCTTCACGGACGTCCACAAATAATTTTGGCAGTTTTGACATCGGGATCCCGATCACCCAAAAAATGGTTTACTATAGCACACGAAAAATCGTCGAAATAGGGGTATGCGCGCTTCGGGGCTATTTTGACCTTGAAAATGGATCGAAATGGCCATGAGGGCCAACCGGATACATAGACAAGGTCTTCACGGACGTCCACAAATACTTTTGGCAGTTTTGACGTCGGGATCTCGATCACCCAAAAAATGGTTTACTATAGCACACGAAAAATCCTCGAAATAGGGGTATGCAGGCTTCGGGGATATTTTGACCTTGAAAATGGATCGGAATGGCCGTGAGGGCCAACCAGATGCATAGACAAGGTCTTCACGTACGTCCACAAATAATTTTGGTAGTTTTGACGTCGGGATCCCGATCACCCAAAAAATGGTTTACTATAGCACAAGAAAAATTGTCAAAATAGGGGTATGCGCGCTTTGGAGCTATTTTGACCTTTAAAATGGATCGGAATGGCTGTGAGGGCCAACCGGATGCATAGCCAAGGTCTTCACAGATGTCCACAAATAATTTTGGCAGTTTTCACGTCGGGATCAGGATCACCCAAAAAATGGTATACTATAGCACACGAAAAATCGTCGAAATAGGGGTATGCGCGCTTCGGGGCTATTTTGACCTTGAAAATGGATCGGAATGGCCGTGAGGGACAACCAGATGCATAGACAAGGTCTTCACGGAGGTCCACAAATAATTTTGGCAGTTTCGACGTTGGGATCCCGATCACCCAAAAAATGGTTTACTATAGCACACGAAAAATCATCGAAATAGGGGTATGCATGCTTCGGGGCTATTTTGACCTTGAAAATGGATCGGAATGGCCGTGAGGGCAAACCGAATGTATAGACAACGTCTTCACGGACGTCCACAAATAATTTTGGCAGTTTTGACGTCGTGATCCTGATCACCCAAAAAATAGTTTACTATAGCACACGAAAAATCCTCGAAATAGGGGTATGCGCGATTCTGGGCTATTTTGGCCTTGAAAATGGATCGGAATGGTTGTGAGGGCCAACCGGATGCATAGACAAGGTCTTCACGGACATCCATAAATAATTTTGGCAGTTTTGACGTCGGGATCCCGATCACCCAAAAAA
Source organism: Solanum sitiens (assembly GCA_016801875.1). NCBI lineage: Eukaryota > Viridiplantae > Streptophyta > Magnoliopsida > Solanales > Solanaceae > Solanum > Solanum sitiens. The sequence goes on from JABWTJ010001022.1 coordinate 226,783, forward strand.
TGGTTTACTATGCACACGAAAAATCGTTGAAATAAGGGTATGTGCGCTTCGGGGCTATTTTAACCTTGAAAATGGATCGGAATGGCCGTGAGGGCCAACCGGATGCATAGACAAGGTCTTCACGGACGTCCACAAATAACTTTTGCAATTTTGACATTGGGATCCCGATCATCGAAAAAATGGTTTACTATAGCACACGAAAAATCGTCGAAATAGGGGTATGCACGCTTTGGGGCTATTTTGACCTTGAAAATGGATCGAAATGGCCGTGAGGGTCAACCGGATGCATAGACAACGTCTTCATAGACGTCCACAAATAATTTTGGCAGATTTGACGTCGAGATCCCGATCACCCAAAAAATGGTTTACTATAGCACACGAAAAATCGTCGAAATATGGGTATGCACTTCGGGGCTATTTTGACCTTAAAAATGGATCGGAATGGCCGTGAGGGCTAACCGGATGCATATACAAGATCTTCACGGACGTCCATAAATAATTTTGGCAGTTTTGACGTCGGGATCCCGATCACCCAAAAAATGGTTTACTATTCAACACGAAAAATCTTCCAAATAGGGGTATGCGCGCTTCGGGGCTATTTTGACCATGAAAATGGATCGGAATGGCCGTAAGGGCAAACCGGATGCATAGAAAAGGTCTTCACGGACATCCACAAATAATTTTGGCAGTTTTGACGTCGAGATCCCGATCACAGCACACGAAAAGTCGTCAAAATAGGGGTATGCGCGCTTCTGGGCTATTTTGACCTTGAAAATGGATCGGAATGGCCGTGAGGGCCAACGGATGCATAGACAAGGTCTCCACGGACGTCCAAAAATAATTTTAGCAGTTTTGACGTCGGCATCCCGATCACCCAAGAAATGGTATACCATAGCACACGAAAAATCATCAAAATAGGGGTATGCGCGCTTTGGGGCTATTTTGACCTTGAAAATGGATTGGAATGGCCGTGAGGGCCAACCGGTTGCATAGACAAGGTCTTCACGGATGTCCACAAATAATTTGGCAGTTTTAACGTCGGGATCCCAATCACCCAAAAAATGGTTTACTATAGCACACGAAAAATCATCGAAATAGGGGAATGCGCTCTTCGGGGCTATTTTTACCTTGAAAATGGATCGGAATAGCCGTGAGGTCCAACCAGATGCATATACAAGGTCTTCACGGACGCCCATAAATAATTATGGTAGTTTTTACGTCAGGATCCCGATCACCCCAAAAATGGATTACTATAGCACATGAAATATCGTCGAAATAAGGGTATGCGCGCTTCGGGGCTATTTTGACCTTGAAAATGGATCGGAATGGCCGTGAGGGCCAACCGGATGCATAGACAAGGTCTTCACGGACATCCACAAATAATTTTGGCAATTTTGACGTCGGGATCTCGATCACCCAAAAAACGGTTTACTATAGCCCACGAAAAATCATCGAAATACGGGTATGCGAGCGTCGGGGCTATTTTGACCTTGAAAATGGATCGGAATGGCCATGAGGGCCAACGGATGCATAGAAAAGGTCTTCACAGACGTCCACAAATCATTTTGGCAGTTTTGACGTATGGATCCTGATCACCCAAAAAAGGTTTACTATAGCACACGAAAAATCATCGAAATAGGGGTATGCGCGCTTCAGGGGTTATTTTTACCTTGAAAATGGATCGTAATGTCCATGAGGGCCAACCGTATGCATAGACAAGGTCTTCACGGATGTCCACAAATAATTTTGGCAGTTTTGACATCGGGATCCCGATCACCCAAAAAATGGTTTACTATATAGCACACGAAAAATCGTCGAAATAGGGGTATGTGCGCTTTGGGGCTATTTTGACCTTGAAAATGGATCGGAATGGCCTTGAGGGACAACCGCATGCATAGACAAGGTCTTCACGGACGTCCACAAATAATTTTGTCAGTTTTGACATCGGGATCCCGATCACCCAAAAAATGGTTTACTATAGCACACGAAAAATCATCGAAATACGGGTATGCGCGCTTTGGGGCTATTTTGACCTTGAAAATGGATCGGAATGGCCATGAGGGCCAACGGATGCATAGAAAAGGTCTTCACAGATGGCCACAAATAATTTTGGCAGTTTTGACGTATGGATCCTGATCACCCAAAAAATGGTTTACTATAGCACACGAAAATCTTTGAAATAGGGGTATGCGCGCTTCGGGGCTATTTGACATTGAAACTGGATTGGAATGGCCCGTGAGGGCCAACGAAATGCTTAGACAAAGTCTTCACGGACGTCCACAAATAATTTTGGCAGTTTTGACATTGGGATCCCGATCACCCAAAAAATGGTTTACTATAGCAGACGAAAAATCGTCGAAATAGGGGTATGCGCGCTTCGGGGCTATTTTGACCTTTAAAATGGATCGGAATGGCCGTGAGGGCCAACCGGATGCATAGACAACGTCTTCACGGACGTCCACAAATAATTTTGGCAGGTTTGACGTCGGGATCCCGATCACCCAAAAAATGGTTTACTATAGCACACGAATAATCGTCGAAATAGGGGTATGCGCGCTTCCGGGCTATTTTGACCTTGAAAATGGATCGGAATGTCGTGAGGCCAACCGGATGGGCATAGACAGGTCCTTCACGGACGGTCCACAATATTTTGGCAGTTTTGACGTCGGGATCCCGATCACCAAAAAAATGGTTTACTATAGCACCACGAAAAATCGTCCGAAATAATGGGTATGCGCAGCGTTCGGGGCTATTTTGACCTTGAAAATGGATCGAAATGGCCGTGAGGGCCAACCGGATGCATAGACAAGGTCTTCACGGACGTCCACAAATACTTTTGGCAGTTTTGACGTCGGGATCTCGATCACCCAAAAAATGGTTTACTATAGCACACGAAAAATCGTCGAAATAGGGGTATGCAGGCTTCGGGGCTATTTTGACCTTGAAAATGGATTGGAATGGCCGTGAGGACCAACCGGATGCATAGACAAGGTCTTCAACGTACGTACACAAATAATTTTGGTAGTTTTGAGACGTCGGATCCCGATCACCCAAAAAATGGTTTACTAATGCACACGAAAAATGTGTCAAAATAGGGGATGCGCGCTTTGGAGCTATTTTGACCTTTAAATGGATCGGATGAGGCTGTGAGGGCCAACCGGATGCAAGCCAAGGTCTTCACATTCAACATGTCCACAAATAATTTTTGTTATGTGGCAGTTTTGACGTCGGGATCAGGATCACCCAAAAAATGGTATACTATAGCACACGAAAAATTGTCGAAATAGGGGTATGCGCGCTTCGGGGCTATTTTGACCTTGAAAATGGATCGTAATGGCCGTGAGGGAGAACCAAATGCATAGACAAGGTCTTCACAGAGGTCCACAAATAATTTTGGCAGTTTCGACGTTGGGATCCCGATCACCCAAAAAATGGTTTACTATAGCATACGAAAAATCATCAAAATAGGGGTATGCATGCTTCGGGGCTATTTTGACCTTAAAAATGGATCGGAATGGCCGTGAGGGCAAACCGAATGCATAGACAACGTCTTCACGGACGTCCACAAATAATTTTGGCAGTTTTGACGTCGTGATCCTGATCACCCAAAAAATAGTTTACTATAGCACACGAAAAATCGTCGAAATAGGGGTATGCGCGCTTCGGGGCTATTTTGACCTTGAAAATGGATCGGAATGGCCGTGAGGGCCAACCGGATGCATAGACAAGGTCTTCACGGACGTCCACAAATAATTTTGGCAGTTTTGACGTCGGGATCCCGATCACCCAAAAAATGGTTTACTATAGCACACGAAAAATCGTCGAAATAGGGGTATGCGCGCTTCGGGGCTATTTTGACCTTGAAAATGGATCGAAATGGCCGTGAGGGCCAACCAGATGCATAGACAAGGTCTTCTCGGACGTCCACAAATAATTTTGGCAGTTTTGACGTCGGGATCCCGATCACCCAAAAAATGGTTTACTATAGCACACGAAAAATCGTCGAAATAGGGGTATGCGCGCTTCGGGGCTATTTTGACCTTGAAAATGGATCAGAATGGCCGTGAGGGCCAACTGGATGCATAGACAAGGTCTTCACGGACGTCCACAAATAATTTTGGCAGTTTTGACGTCGGGATCCCGATCACCCAAAAAATGGTTTACTATAGCACACGAAAAATCGTCGAAATAGGGGTATGCGCGCTTCGGGGCTATTTTGACCTTGAAAATGGATCGGAATGGCCGTGAGGGCCAACCGGATGCATAGACAAGGTCTTCACGGACGTCCACAAATAATTTTGGCAGTTTTGACGTCGGGATCCCGATCACCCAAAAAATGGTTTACTATAGCACACGAAAAATCGTCGAAATAGGGGTATGCGCGCTTCGGGGCTATTTTGACCTTGAAAATGGATCGGAATGGCCGTGAGGGCCAACCGGATGCATAGACAAGGTCTTCACGGACGTCCACAAATAATTT
>JABWTJ010001022.1:232728-256437 GCA_016801875.1 Solanum sitiens
AAGACCTTGTCTATGCATCCGGTTGGCCCTCACGGCCATTCCGATCCATTTTCAAGGTCAAAATAGCCCCGAAGCGCGCATACCCCTATTTCGACGATTTTTCGTGTGCTATAGTAAACCATTTTTTGGGTGATCGGGATCCCGACGTCAAAACTGCCAAAATTATTTGTGGACGTCCGTGAAGACCTTGTCTATGCATCCGGTTGGCCCTCACGGCCATTCCGATCCATTTTCAAGGTCAAAATAGCCCCGAAGCGCGCATACCCCTATTTCGACGATTTTTCGTGTGCTATAGTAAACCATTTTTTGGGTGATCGGGATCCCGACGTCAAAACTGCCAAAATTATTTGTGGACGTCCGTGAAGACCTTGTCTATGCATCCGGTTGGCCCTCACGGCCATTCCGATCCATTTTCAAGGTCAAAATAGCCCCGAAGCGCGCATACCCCTATTTCGACGATTTTTCGTGTGCTATAGTAAACCATTTTTTGGGTGATCGGGATCCCGACGTCAAAACTGCCAAAATTATTTGTGGACGTCCGTGAAGACCTTGTCTATGCATCCGGTTGGCCCTCACGGCCATTCCGATCCATTTTCAAGGTCAAAATAGCCCCGAAGCGCGCATACCCCTATTTCGACGATTTTTCGTGTGCTATAGTAAACCATTTTTTGGGTGATCGGGATCCCGACGTCAAAACTGCCAAAATTATTTGTGGACGTCCGTGAAGACCTTGTCTATGCATCCGGTTGGCCCTCACGGCCATTCCGATCCATTTTCAAGGTCAAAATAGCCCCGAAGCGCGCATACCCCTATTTCGACGATTTTTCGTGTGCTATAGTAAACCATTTTTTGGGTGATCGGGATACCGACGTCAAAACTGCCAAAATTATTTGGGGACGTCCGTGAAGACCTTATCTATGCATCCGGTTGGCCCTCACGGCCATTCCGATCCATTTTCAAGGTCAAAATAGCCCCGAAGCGCGCATACCCCTATTTCGACGATTTTTCGTGTGCTATAGTAAACCAATTTTTGGGTGATCGAGATCCCGACGTTAAAACTGCCAAAATTATTTGTGGACGTCCGTGAAGATGTGTTCTATGCATCCGGTTGGCCCTCACGGCCATTCTGATCCATATTCAAAGTCAAAATAGCCCCGAAACGCGCATACCCCTATTTCGACGATTTTTCGTGCTCTATAGTAAACCATTTTTTGGGTGATCGTGATCCCGATGTCGAAACTACCAAATTTTTTTCTGGACGTCCGTGAAGACCTTGTCTATGCATCCGATTGGCCCTGACAGCCATTCCGATCCATTTTCAAGGTCAAAATAGCTCCGAAGCGTGCATACCCCTATTTCGACGATTTTTCGTGTGCTATAGTAAACCATTTTTTGGGTGATCGGGATCCCAACATCGAAACTGCAAAAATTATTTGTGGACATCCGTGAAGACCTTGTCTATGCATCCGGTTGGCCTTCACGGCCATTCCGATCCATTACCAAGGTCAAAATAGCCCCGAAGCGCGCATACCCCTATTTCGACGATTTTTCGTGTGCTATAGTAAACCATTTTTTGGGTGATCGGGATCCTAACGTCAAAACTGCAAAAATTAATTGTGGACGTCCGTGAAGACCTTGTCTAAGCATCCGGTTGGATCTCAAGGCCATTCAGATCCATTTTCAAGGTCAAAATAGCCCCGAAGCGCGCATACCCCTATTTGGATAATTTTTTGTGTGCTATAGTAAACCATTTTTTGGGTGATCGGGATACCGACGTCAAAATTGCCAAAATAATTTGTGGACTTCCGTGAAGACCTTGTCTAAGCATCCGGTTGGATCTCACGGCCATTCCAATCAATTTTCAAGGTCAAAATAGCCCCGAAGCGCGCATACCCCTATTTTGATGATTTTTCGTGTGCTATAGTAAACCATTTTTTGGGTGATCGGGATCCCGACGTCAAAACTGTAAAAATTATTTGTGGACGTCCGTGAAGACCTTGTCTATGCATCCCGTTGTCCCTCACGGCCATTCCGATCAATTTTCAAGGTCAAAATAGCCCCGAAGAGCGCATACCCCTATTTTGACGATTTTTCGTGTGCTATAGTAAACCATTTTTTGGGTAATCGGGATACCGACGTCAAAACTGCCAAAATTATTTGTGGACGTCCGTGAAGACGTGTTTTCTATGCATCGGTTGGCCCTCAACGGCCATTCGGATCCATATTCAAATTCAAAATAGGCCCCCGTAGCGCGCATACCCATATTTCGGAACGATTTTTGGTAATGCTATATAAACCATTTTTGTGGTTGGGTGATCGGGATCCGCCCACCCGATGTCAAAAATACTGCCAAATTTATTGGTGAACGTCCGTGAGACCTTGTCTATGCATACGGTATGTCCCTCAATGGCCATGCCGATCAATTTTTCAAGGTCAAAATAGCCCCGAAGCGTGCAACCCCTATTTCAACGATTTTTCGTGTGCTATAGTAAACCATTTTTTGGGTGATCGGGATCCCGACGTCAAAACTGCCAAAATTATTTGTGGACGTCCGTGAAGATGTTTTCTATGCATCCGGTTGGCCCTCACGGCCATTCCGATCCATTTTCAAGGTCAAAATAGCCCCGAAGCGCGCATACCCCTATTTCGATGATTTTTCGTGTGCTATAGTAAACCATTTTTTGGGTGATCGGGATCCCGACGTCAAAACTGTAAAAATTATTTGTGGACGTCCGTGAAGACCTTGTCTATGTATCCCGTTGTCCCTCACGGCCATTCCGATCCATTTTCAAGGTCAAAATAGCCCCGAAGAGCGCATACCCCTATTTCGACGATTTTTCGTGTGCTATAGTAAACTATTTTTTGGGTGATCGGGATCCCGACGTCAAAACTGCCAAAATTATTTGTGGACGTCCGTGAAGACCTTGTCTATGCATCCGGTTGGATCTCAAGGCCATTCAGATCCATTTTCAAGGTCAAAATAGCCCCGAAGCACGCATACCCCTATTTCGATGATTTTTCGTGTGCTATAGTAAACCATATTTTGGGTGATCGGGATCCCGACGTCAAAACTGCCAAAAGTATTTGTGGACGTCTGTGAAAACCTTGTCTATGCATACGGTTGGCCCTCACGGCCATTCCGATCGATTTTCAAGGTCAAAATAGCCCCGAAGCGCGCATACCCCTATTTCGACGATTTTTCGTGTGCTATAGTAAACCATTTTTTGGGTGATCGAGATCCCGACGTCAAAACTGCCAAAATTATTTGTGGACGTCCGTGAAGATGTGTTCTATGCATCCGGTTGGCCCTCACGGCCATTCTGATCCATATTCAAAGTCAAAATAGCCCCGAAACGCGCATACCCCTATTTCGATGATTTTTCGTGCTCTATAGTAAACCATTTTTTGGGTGATCGTGATCCCGATGTCGAAACTACCAAATTTTTTTCTGGACGTCCGTGAAGACCTTGTCTATGCATCCGGTTGGCCCTCACAGCCATTCCGATCCATTTTCAAGGTCAAAATAGCTCCGAAGCGTGCATACCCCTATTTCGACGATTTTTCGTGTGCTATAGTAAACCATTTTTTGTGTGATCGGGATCCCAATATCGAAACTGCAGAAATTATTTGTGGACATCCGTGAAGACCTTGTCTATGCATCCGGTTGGCCTTCACGGCCATTCCGATCCATTACCAAGGTCAAAATAGCCCCGAAGCGCGCATACCCCTATTTCGACGATTTTTCGTGTGCTATAGTAAACTATTTTTTGGGTGATCGGGATCCCGACGTCAAAACTGCAAAAATTATTTATGGACGTCCGTGAAGACCTTGTCAATGCATCCCGTTGTCCCTCACGGCCATTCATATCCATTTCAAGGTCAAAATAGTCCTGCAGCGCGCATACCCCTATTTCGACGATTTTTCGTGTGCTATAGTAAACCATTTTTTGGGTGATCGGGATCCCGACGTCAAAACTGCCAAAATTATTTGTGGACGTCCGTGAAGACCTTGTCTATGCATCCGGTTGTCCCTCACGGCCATTCCAATCCATTTTGAAGGTCAAAATAGCCCCGAAGCGCGCATACCCCTATTTCGACTATTTTTCGTGTGCTATAGTAAACCATTTTTTGGGTGATCGGGGATCCCGACGTCAAAACTGCCAAAATTATTTGTGCACGTCCGTGAAGACCTTGTCTTTGCATCCGGTTGGCCCCCACGGCCATTCCGTTCCATTTTAAAGGTCAAAATAGCCCAGAAGCGCGCATACCCCTATTTCGACGATTTTTCGTGTGCTATAGTAAACCATTTTTTGGGTGATCGAGATCCCGACGTCAAAACTGCCAACATTATTTGTGGACGTCCGTGAAGACCTTATCTATGCATCCGTTTTTCCCTCACGGCCATTCCGATCCATTTTCAAGGTCAAAATAGCCCCGAAGCACGCATACCCCTATTTCAATGATTTTTTGTGTGCTATCGACAATTTTTCGTGTGCTATAGTAAACCATTTTTTGGGTGATCGGGATCTCGACGTCAACACTTTCAAAGTTATTTGTGGACGTCCGTGAAGACCTTGGATATGCATCTGGTTGGCCTTCACGGCCATTCCGATCCATTTTCAAGGTCATAATAGCCCCGAAGCGCGCATATCCCTATTTCGACAATTTTTCGTGTGCTATAGTAAACCATATTTTGTGTGATCGGGATCCCGACGTCAAAACTGCCAAAATTATTTGTGGACGTTCCTGAAGACCTTTCTATGCATCCGGTTGGCCCTCAAGGCCATCCCGATCTATTTTCAAGGTCAAGATAGCCCCGAAGCGCGCATACCCCTATTTCGACGATTTTTCGTGTGCTATAGTAAACCATTTTTTGGGTGATCGGGATCCCGACGTCAAAACTGCCAAAATTATTTGTGGACGTCCGTGAAGACCTTGTCTATGCATCCGTTTTGTCCTCACAGCCATTCCGATCCATTTTCAAGGTCAAAATAGCCCCGAAGCGCGCATACGCCTATTTCGACGATTTTTCGTGTGGTATAGTAAACCATTTTTTGGGTGATCGCGATCCCGATGTCAAAACTGCGAAAATTATTTGTGGACGTCCGTGAAGATCTTGGCTATGCATACGGTTGGCCTTCACGGCCATTCCGATCCATTTTAAAGGTCAAAATAGCCCCGAAGCGCGCATACCCCTATTTCGATGATTTTTCGTGTGCTATTGTAAACCATTTTTTGGGTGATCGGGATCCCGACGTCAAAACCGCCAAAATTATTTGTGGACGTCCATGAAGACCTTGGCTATGCATCCGGTTGGCCCTTACGGCCATTACGATCTATTTTCAAGGTCAAAATAGCCTCGAAGCGCGCATACCCCTATTTCGACGATTTTTCGTGTGCTATAGAAAACCATTTTTTGGGTGATCAGGATCCGAACGTCAAAACTGCCAAAATTATATGTGGACGTCCGTGAAGACCTTGGCTATGCATACGGTTGGCCCTCACGGCCATTTCGATCCATTTTCAAGGTCAAAATAGCCCCGAAGCGCGCATACCCCTATTTCGACGATTTTTCGTGTGCTATAGAAAACCATTTTTTGGGTGATCAGGATCCGAACGTCAAAACTGCCAAAATTATATGTGGACGTCCGTGAAGACCTTGGCTATGCATACGGTTGGCCCTCACGGCCATTTCGATCCATTTTCAAGGTCAAAATAGCCCCGAAGCGCGCATACCCCTATTTCGACGATTTTTCGTGTGCTATAGTAAACCATTGTTTGGGTGATCGGGATCGCGACGTCAAAACTGCCAAAATTATTTGTGGACGTCCTTGAAGACCTTGTCTATGCATCAGTTTGGCCCTCACGGCCATTCCGATCCATTTTCAAGGTAAAAATAGCCCAAAGCGCGCATACCCCTATTTTTACGATTTTTCGTGTGCTATTGTAAACCATTTTTTGGGTGATCGGGATCCCGATGTCAAAACTGCCAAAATTATTTGTGGACGTCCGTGAATACCTTGTCTATGCATTCGTTTGTCCCTCACGGCCATTCCGATCCATTTTCAAGGTCAAGATATCCCCGAAGTGCGCATACCCCTATTTCGACGATTTTTCGTGTGCTATAGTAAACCATTTTTTGGGTGATCGGGATCCCGACGTCAAAACCGCCAAAATTATTTGTGGACGTCTGTGAAGACCTTGGCTATGCATCCGGTTGGCCCTTACGGCCATTACGATCCATTTTAAAGGCCAAAATAGCCCCGAAGAGCGCATACCCCTATTTCGATGATTTTTCGTGTGCTATAATAAACCATTTTTTGGGTGATCAGGATCCCGACGTCAAAACTGCCAAAATTATTTGTGGACGTCCGTGAAGACCTTGGTACATCCGGTTGGCCCTCACAGCCATTCCGATCCATTTTCAAGGTCAACATAGCCCCGAAGTGCGCATACCCCTATTTTGACGATTTTTCGTGTGCTATAGTAAACCATTTTTTGGGTGATCGTGATCCCGACGTCAAAACTGCCAAAATTATTTTTGGACGCCCGTGAAGACCTTGGCTATGCATACGGCTGGCCCTCACGGCCATTTCGATCCATTTTCAAGGTCAAAATAGCCCCGAAGCGCGCATACCCCTATTTCGACGATTTTTCGTGTGCTATAGTAAACCATTTTTTGGGTGATCGGGATCCCGACGTCAAAACTGCCAAAATTATTTGTGGACGTCCGTGAAGACCTTGGCTACTGCTACGGTTGGCCCTCACGGCCATTCCGATCCATTTTCAAGGACAAAATAGCCCCGAAGCGCGCATACCCCTATTTCAACGATTTTTCGTGTGCTATAGTAAACCATTTTTTGGGTGATCGAGATCCCGACGTCAAAACTGCCAACATTATTTGTGGACGTCCGTGAAGACCTTATCTATGCATCCGTTTTTCGCTCACGGCCATTCCGATCCATTTTCAAGGTCAAAATAGCCCCGAAGCGCGCATACCCCTATTTCAATGATTTTTCGTGTGCTATCGACGATTTTTCGTGTGCTATAGTAAACCATTTTTTGGGTGATCGGGATCTCGACGTCAACACTTTAAAAGTTATTTGTGGACGTCCGTGAAGACCTTGGATATGCATCTGGTTGGCCTTCACGGCCATTCCGATCCATTTTCAAGGTCATAATAGCCCCGAAGCGCGCATATCCCTATTTTGACAATTTTTTGTGTGCTATAGTAAACCATATTTTGTGTGATCGGGATCCCGACGTCAAAACTGCCAAAATTATTTGTGGACGTTCGTGAAGACCTTTTCTATGCATCCGGTTGGCCCTCAAGGCCATCCCAATCCATTTTCAAGGTCAAGATAGCCCCGAAGCGCGCATACCCCTATTTCGACGATTTTTCGTGTGCTATAGTAAACCATTTTTTGGGTGATCGGGATCCCGACGTCAAAACTGCCAAAATTATTTGTGGACGTCCGTGAAGACCTTGTCTATGCATCCGTTTTGCCCTCACGGCCATTCCGATCCATTTTCAAGGTCAAAATAGCCCCGAAGCGCGCATACGCCTATTTCGACGATTTTTCGTGTGGTATAGTAAACCATTTTTTGGGTGATCGGGATCCCGATGTCAAAACTGCCAAAATTATTTGTGGACATCCGTGAAGATCTTGTCTATGCATCCGGTTGGCCCTTACGGCCATTCCGATCTATTTTAAAGGTCAAAATAGCCCCGAAGCGCGCATACCCCTATTTCGACGATTTTTCGTGTGCTATAGTAAACCATTTTTTGGGTGATCGGGATGCCGATGTCAAAACTGCCAAAATTATTTGTGGACGTCTGTGAAGACCTTGGCTATGCATCCGGTTGGCCTCATGGCCATTCAAATCCATTTTCAAAGTCAAAATAGCCCCGAAGCGCGTATACCCCTATTTCGATGATTTTTCGTGTGCTATAGTAAACCATTTTTTGGGTGATCGGGATCCCGACGTCAAAACTGCCAGAATTATTTGTGGACGTCCGTGAAGACCTTGTCTATGCATCCGGTTGGCCCTCACAGCCATTTCAATCCATTTTCAAGGTCCAAATAGCCCCAAAGCGCGCATACCCCTATTTAGACGATTTTTCGTGTGCTTTAGTAAACCAGTTTTTGGGTGATCGGGATCCCAACGTCAAAACTGCCAAAATTATTTGTGGACGTCCGTGAAGACCTTGTCTATGCATCCGGTTGGTCCTCACGGCCATTCCGATCCATTTTCAAGGTCAAAATAGCCCGAAGCGCGCATACCCCTATTTCGATGATTTTTCGTGTGCTATAGTAAACCATTTTTTGGGTGATCGGGATCCCGACGTCAAAACTGCCAAAATTATTTGTGGACGTCCGTGAAGACCTTGTCTATGCATCCGGTTGGCCCTCACGGCCATTTCGATCCATTTTCAAGGTCAAAATAGCCCCGAAGCGCGCATACCCCTATTTCGACGATTTTTCGTGTGCTATAGTAAACCATTTTTTGGGTGATCGGGATCCGACGTCAAAACTGCCAAAATTATTTGTGGACGTCCGTGAAGACCTTGCCTATGCATCCGGTTGGCCTTCACGGCCATGATTCCATTTTCAAGGTCAAAATAGCCCCGAATTGCGCATACCCCTATTTCGATGATTTTTCGTGTGCTATAGTAAACCATTTTTTGGGTGATCGGGATCCCGACGTCAAAACTACCAAAATTATTTGTGAACGTCCGTGAAGACCTTGTCTATGCATCCGGTTGGCCCTCACGGCCATTCCGATCCATTTTCAAGGTCAAAATAGCCCCGATCGCGCATACCCCTATTTCGATGATTTTTCGTGTGCTATAGTAAACCATTTTTTGGGTGATCGGGATCCCGATGTCAAAACTGCCAAAATTATTTGTGGACGTCCGTTAAGACCTTGTCTATGCATCCGATTGGCCCTCACAGCCATTCCGATCCATTTTCAAGGTCAAAATAGCCCCGAAGCGCGCATACCCCTATTTCGACAATTTTTCATGTGCTATAGTAAACCATTTTTTGGGTGATCGGGATCCCGACGTCAAAACTGCCAAAATTATTTGTAGCCATCCATGAAGACGTTGTATATGCATCTGGTTGGCCCTCACGGCCATTCCGATCCATTTTCAAGGTCAAAATAGCCCCGAAGCGTGCATACCCCTATTTCGATGATTTTTCGTGTGCTATAGTAAACCATTTTTTGGGTGATCGGGATCCCAACGTCAAAACTGCAAAAATGATTTGTGGACGTCTGTGAAGACCTTGTCTATGCATCCGGTTGGCCCTCACGGCCATTCCGATCCATTTTCAATGTCAAAATAGCCCCGAAGCGCGCATACCCCTATTTCGACGATTTTTCGTGTGCTATAGTAAACTATTTTTTGGGTGATCGGGATCCCGACGTCAAAACTGCAAAAATTATTTATGGACGTCCGTGAAGACCTTGTCAATGCATCCCGTTGTCCCTCACGGCCATTCTTATCCATTTTCAAGGTCAAAATAGCCCCGAAGCGCGCATACCCCTATTTCGACGATTTTTCGTGTGCTATAGTAAACCATTTTTTGGGTGATCGGGATCCCGACATCATGTCACAACCCAAAAGCATACCCTAGAAGATAGGGTACAATCTTGGATTGTAACCGGCGTCGTCGACCTCTCGGAGGTCTAAGACAAGCCTCTCATATCATTCATTGCATTGACATAGTAAATTTAGCGGAAAAATTTAAAACTTTTCATAGCACATCATATGCTAGAAACACCACATCGTATATATATAAAACATAAGTCATAATACATATTTAAACTCTAAGTCCCTTTGCCATCTTAGACTCAATAACTTTCGAGTACATTAGGGACACGGCCCATACTACACATTACATAACTATACAATATTTAAAGACTTTACATTAAAGACATGAGTAGGACATCCTTGAACTTAAGGATTCCTTTCCTTGAGCTTGGGAAATCACCTATCAAGCTCCTCAATCATAGACCTTCTTTAAGCATTCCAATACCTACACTTTGTGTAAAAAGTAAAGAAGAATGGGATTAGCACAAGAATGTACTAAGTATGGCAACCATGCGAAAACATGCATTTAAAAAAGGACATTTCCTTTGAAATCATACTTCATGCCATTTTGAGTAAATCATCATAAAACCTTTATCAATATCATTTATATCATCCACTTACTTCATAGTAACACAATCAAAGACCAAACATCATAGAAAAGCACATATAGAATATAAGTACACATAGAGGTCACTTTACAGTGAACTTACCCTTCTTAGCATTTAACTCTTTCTTTCAATTCATTAATCTCCTAAGTAATCCTTTAGGGATACTAGGTGCAATGCATCACCTTAGGAACATAAGAGAAAACCATACATAGCATCTACACAAGACAACACATGCCATCATAGAAGTATAGTACAATATAATCATAGTCAAACCAAGACTACAATATCATACATAAAGGACACATACATAATCCTATACATTAGGATACTTTCCTAAGACTTCCTAAGGAGTCACTTGTGCAATGTCTAGATGGGTTCATTACTTCCACCTATCCTAAGTAACTTACCTTAAGTCCTCCTAGTTAAGATCCTATTCAATTACTTCCATTGTCCATTTTACTTTAGGGAAACCATAGCCTTAACCGACACTAAGACCATGGGTGCTAATCATGGAATTTGGTGTTGTAGAGCCTTACACCAAAGGAAGGTGTTACTACCTAGCCAAGGTAGAACATTAACATATATGCTAGCATATCAAGTGAATTCACTTTGCTAGATCCTATGTGGCAAGCATAGTTTATGGAACTAAGAGGTAGATATCCCTATTCATACCATATGGTAAAGTGGGCCGCTCCTCATGGGAATCCCTTAAAGTGACATATCCATCGAACATGGAAGTTATCATCACATGGGCAACTTCTAGGATGAATCTTTCCTTCTAGGGATAAGTCATCACCTCCCATTATCAAGTTCGCTCGGTGCTAAGCTAGGTTCCTTTTTATTTGAAAAGCCTTTATTACGTTTATTTATAAAACATAAGCTTTAAAATATCCATCACTCATATGCTTATAGCATTTTCAAGAACCTATCTAGAATTTATAGCATTCTTGGGCACCCCTCTCAAGGCCCCTCTATTAACTAGATCATCATTCATGTGTGTGAGTGTATACATAGATGTGAACAAACCTTTCACATAACACATAAAGTCACACATGTTCATATATCAATGTATAAGTCTATAGGCATAACTATATGAGTAATACTTTCATATAAACCTACTAAGACACTATACACATTCATACCTTATCATATCATATACATCATATTCATAACATATTCATATAATCATCCTTCACATGCATAAGAACCAAACCTAGGAACTATCCTATCAAGATACACATGTGCAATGCATAGACAAGGTCCCATACCCTTGTCCACACTAGTACACCTATCAAGTCATCCTAGTAAGGGAATACAAATCATACATTCATAAACATCACCTTAATATGCATAGTAGTAGACACTAGTGAATATGGTACTACCTTTCATTTAGACACCATGAGTTATACTACTTATAATATGCATGTAAGTGAGAGTGTGTGTACATTAACCAACATGATCACATAATGACTATCAATACCATGTTAATTCAGCCACACTATTAGACCACATTATACTTCAAGCACATAGCACACAACACATAATAGCATAGGAGACATGACAATATATACCATGTAATCAAGACTCCTAAATTTAGCTATTTACACTTCCATATAAGGGATACATGGGTAGAGGTTATTAACCACTTTAACACATCAATGGAAGCACCTATACAACACCCTAACATGGTTATACACATGCTCATACAATAGCCTCACAACCTAATTCGCAACTAGAATAGGAAAGTAGGCATAATCTTCTCATAGTATCATCTTAAGCACATGTTCATAAGTTCATCAATTTGCCTTCATGGTCATGGTCAACACATATGTAATGACAATAAAGTAAACACCGCCACCATAAGTGGAGCATACCACACAATGCCATACAAGGCCTCATCAACATAACTATAAAGGAATAGAGAAGTAGAAGAGTAAAGAAAATAAGCATTCTTACCAAATTCTCATCCTTTGATCATCATTGATCAATACACCTTATTCATCAATAAAACACATATATGGCAGTATCTAAAAGTACTTTAAACATATAAGAAACCATGTACAAGTCACTACAAGATTATACCATAACGTAATACAACATATCAACATACTAGGAAAGTAGGATAACATAGATCATTAGCTATGTTCCCTAACATTGATTTTAGACCATAGTTCATACATATACAAGTCTAAGGCAGTAGCTAATTAGATAAGAAATCAAGCCTAACTCATGCATCATCTAATCACAATTCAAGATCCATCACATACTTAGCCTCTTGACTTCATAACCTAAAAGAATCTATACCAATTCATGCAAGACCTTCTTAATTAGATCATTAAGGATTTATACCTACTAAGTTCATCCATTACATCACCCTAATACAGTAGCTACAGAAGTCCATACATAATCAAGAGTCTACTCAACCGATCTCACAATCGACTTCAAGACAACATGTAGAAACATAGGCTATTCATGTTCAATTCTTCATATATTTATCATCATGGACTTATCATCATCAATTCAACATCAATTAATGTAAATAACCATAACCACAAGCAATTCAACATAAGAGAATCACCAATTCATCGAGAATAAGCCATAATCACAAAGCCCATGCAAAGGCTAAACCAATTTTGGAAAGAACATGGGTTCATCATGCAATTGGAGTGAAACCACATTTAAATCATTGTATTAACTTCAATTAATCATGATTCAATCATTAAAAAGCTTTTGAGAAAGAACCCATGGCTAGATTAGAAGATTGGAAACTTGATCATAAGATTTCTTTTGAAAACATTGAGAATGGCTCTCTAGATGAAAAGATAACTAGAGATGAAGATCACCATACCTTTGTCTATAAGAAAACCTCTAAAACTTCATGATTAATCCATGAAAAACCCAGCTTGAATCTGTTCTTGAGCTTCACCAACAATGGTGGTTTTAGAGAGAACATTTTTGGAGGGAAAGGCTTAAATATGTGAGAGGGTTTGGGAATGGGTTGATCACGTTTTTAAAGACTTGTATACACCTAAAATTACTTAATTAAACCTATTATAGTCAGGTTAGGACGTGGGGTGAATTTACCATTCACCCCTTTAAGTGGCAGCACGCAGGCAGCCAACTCGCAGGCAGCCGCGACGAGGGCCATGACGGGGCGTCATGGCCATGACGGGCCGTGGCAGCCATCCGTCGCAGGGGACTTAGCCAATTCTTGGCTTAAGACCTGCCCAAGTCAAGTCTCCTTCGACGAGACCTGCTTGACAGTCCGTTGGTGGCCCAACGGTCCGTCATTGGGTCCGTCAAGGACACTGCCCAGGCAGTGTATAGGCAGCCTTGGGGTCCTTCTTTTGGGGCCTCTTGTGGGGCCCTTTAGAAGTCGTACCCGGACGTTTCCAACGCGATTACAAACCTTAACATGTTATAGACCTACCACATAAGTTTCATCCAAAACAAACACCTACAAGACGTCCAAACAGCCTTGACCCCAACATGACATACGATGAAAGTCTTGGGGTCTATCTTTCGAACGTCTTGGACGTTCTTGGGCGTTTGACCCCCAAACTTCACGAAACTTCATACAATAACATTAAACATCATTTAAAACCATTTCAAGACTTATTTGACTCAGTTCACACAATTTAGGCATGCATACACACATGAGGCACATAAGCGACTATTCGTCGAACGTCTTGGACGTCCCTTGACGTTCGACTTCCAAATCACTTCAAACTTTGCACACTGACTCCATATGACATAATAAGGCATTTTAGGACCTTATAACATTAAGACGAACATGTTAGGCTCTATACACCTTATCTCATTTTTGAGTTCTTACAATATCCCCCACTTGGGAACATTCGTCCTCGAATGACACTTAGGACTCTTTAATCACATCAAGGACTTCAATGCACATAAGAGCAGTTCATCACATTTAAAATATCATCAAATCATTTTAGCACTCAATGCACATGATCAAGCAAAAACCATTACTCACTCACTCTCTAATGCATCAAACACAGAAGTTCTTTTTCATGTTCATAGGGGAACATCCTTCTCCTAATCCTAACATGATCATTTCTTCTTAATTCAATACAAGAAAATCTTTTGCAGATTCTTTTTCTAGCATTAAATATAATTTATCTTTTATTTGTTTATACCTTCGTCCTAAATTAGAAAAGACTATTCTTATAGCTAATCCTTCGTGATTTTCATAGATTTTTTCATCAACTATAAATTCTTCTTTATTCATTATAACAAGTATTATATTTTATTTTCTAAACAGTATATTTGGAATATCTGTATCGATTTATTACTTACTTCTGCGAATAAGTTATTAATTAACAGTTTTTCTTTCCATAACCTCAAATATCTAAACATGATCATTGTAGTTTTTTAATTATAATTTATATTGTTAATATCTATCAGCTCAGACCAACCTATTATCTCATTCATAATTATTCTTCGTATTTTAGCATCAACATTAATATTTCTCACTATGTAAAACAATAGCATGCATCAAATAGTTATCAGAATTTATCTAACAAGTATATAGGCATATTCGATTTATTTTCACTAATAATGTTATTCCATCTAATCTTTTCGTAGTTTATACGCATTCATTATGAATAATAACAGTATAATGTTCATTTCATCTATTAACTACTATAGCCTTCTTCTTTAATTAAGTACCCTAACAGCACCTCACCACTCGTGTACTTCCTGATGGCTTCCTCGCCTATTGGTTTCCACATCAAGAGGGCATAGTCTTAGGCTTACTTAATTCTCAGAATATTTCCATAGTAATTACCTTCTAGAGATGATCATTATAACATTATTAATTCATAATAAACTCTTATAATCAAGAAAAGACTATCAGGAATAAAGCAATTTTAGTTACTCATAAATGAATTCGAGTATACCTGCACTAATAGATTCCTGGTAAATGCTTTGTTTTCCATAGCTGGTGTTGATAGCTTCACTATATTCTAGTTCTATCTAGCTCTGATACCAAATATAGGCGGAAGGCTATATTAAGTTATATGAAGAGAGTAGATTGGGTGAAGCTTGTTTTATTTCTGAGGATTAACACCTCTATATATACTACAAGCAATCACTATTGGCCTGACAATGGCCGACACTAACTATTGACACTTGGCCTCATATAACACGGCCGACACAACACGACAAATTACTTTACTTTACATAATGGCCGACTTTTTACAAATGGCCGACATACTTTTGACAAAGTAAAAAGACAAACTAAAGTGGCCTACTTTAAATACATGGCCGACAATGAAAACTTTATAATAAAGATACTTTATCTTTTTGACTCTATCTTCTTGTCTTCTTCTGCTGCTCTTGTTTTATCCCAAGGTTACATCTGGAATTAAATTATCTTCGCTTTTCTTGGAACCATAGTTTTTCTGGGTATCTATGTCCAATTATTTTGTAGTTGCTCTTCTGTCTTTAATAAAATTCATTGTTTCATCCATATCTGATCTTCATTCTTCAGATTTCTTTTGAAATTGCATATATTATTACTTGATTTCTGTCATATCGTATTTCCATCATTTTCCGTTATATTTTCTCTTGTCATAGAGTATTTCTGCAGATTATTTTCTTCTGGAATTCTTTTGAGTATACTGAATACTCTGTTATAGCTCTGGTAGTCCTGTAATTTCTTCACCATTGAATGTATATACGATTCTTCTATAAGGGCTTCTATCATATATATAGTACTTGATATTCAGTAATTATAACATATTTTTACTAGATTTATACTAGTTTTTGGTTTGTATAATAAGTCTGTTATAATCTCATAATTTCTGAGTAATATATTTTTTATATGGTTCGAAAACTTTTGGTTTTTGTATGTATAACCGGGCTGTGTGGGTAGGTGTTTATAGTACTGGGGTATTTTGTTTGAGTATAGGTACAAATAAGTATTTAACTTTTTCTGATATTCCTTTGCTTGTACCTGCAATTTCTGTAATAACATATTTTTGTTATATTAAATTATATCCTGTGCTTGTACCTGCAATTCCTGCAATAACATATTTTTGTTAATAATTTGAGTTTTAAGGTGTTTCTCATCGTCACCGTTTATCTCTTGAGTTTTAAGGTGTTTCTCATCGTCACCGTTTATCTCTGGCTATTTACCGTCCGCCTGAAGACATAGCTCCGCATTTTTATAGTCATGCTGCTGACTGTATAGCTCTGCATTTTTATAGTCATGCTGCTGACTGTATAGCTCTGCATTTTTTAGCTTTTCCATTTTCTGACAAAGATTGTCATTATGGATAATAGTTTGCTTATTGTATTTTTCTCTTCTGAGGAGATAATCTGTAATAAGATTTTTATCAGTAAAAAGTACTTCAATTGCACAGTTCAATATATTCAATACTTGCGTATTTCTTTCGTTGGTACAAAGTCTTCTATACTTGTTGACCTGTTGACCTTCAGTCTACCTGTATATGATTTTCTTCTAACAATAAACTTGTTAATCACAATATTAATAATCATTTAAATACACGATATTAATAAACATTTAAATGATGTTCTATATTATCTTCAAGTTAAAATAATAATTTCTGATTGGTTAATTTCTTTTATGTTCTTCATTTTTTGATTTATCATTTTGCTTCCTTTAATCCAGTCTGTGGGTTTTCTGTTTTTATTTTTAACTCTTTTTGCTCCTATTTTGTGTCCATCTGGTGTAGTAAACCACCAATACGTTTTGGTTATTATATGTGGGTATAATCCTTTTAAGAAAGACATTCCTAAGAGTATATCTATTTTATTACAATCAAAACAATATATATCTTTTATTATTAAAATTTTATCCCAAATCTGTATTTTAACATTTTTTGCTTTGTAAATAATCATACTATTTTCGTTATTAAATCCAGTTAATATCATGGGTGTTTTTAGTTTTTCCCATTTTTCTTCTGGTAAACAATTATATTTGCATATATTTGTTTCTGCTCCTGTATCTATCATAGGTGTATAATATCTATTATAATATCCGTCTATAATAATTTTTGCAAGAATATGAACCTTCATTTTATTCTTAATATTATAGTTTTTATATTTTCCTTAGTCATTTTCTTCAATAATTGTTTCATTATCTGAATCAATTTCATATTCAGTTTTATCGGATTCTAGTTCAGAATTATCTGAGTCAGTTTTATCAGTTTCTAAATCAGAATTATCTATATATACTACAAGCAATCACTATTGGCCTGACAATGGCCGACACTAACTATTGACACTTGGCCTCATATAACACGGCCGACACAACACGACAAACTACTTTACTTTACATAATGGCCGACTTTTTTACAAATGGCCGACATACTTTTGACTAAATAAAAAGATAAACTATAATGGCCTTACTTTAAATACATGGCCGACAAACTTTACATATCTTCTTTTAGTCTTTGTCTTTTTCTCCTTGTCTTCTTCTGCTTTGTCTTTTATTCCAAACTTACATCTGGAATTAAATTATCTTCACTTCCATAGTTATATGGGTATCTTCGTGGCTTTGATTCTTCATCCATATCTATGCTTGGAAATTTTGAATATATTAATTTCTGCTATATCGTATTTCCATCATCATATCTTTTGTTTTGATTACTTTGGAGATTTCTTCTTTTGTCATAGAGTATTTCTGCAGATTATTTTCTTCTGGAATTCTTTTGAGTATACTGAATACTCTGTTATAGCTCTGGTAGTCCTGTATTTTTCTTCTTCCATTGTGTATATGGTACTCAATAGTCCGTAATTGTATCGTATTTTTACTAGATTTGTACTAGTTTCTAGGTTGTATGATAACCTGGTAATAAATAATATGTTTTTTATAAACGATTGGTTTTTGTATGTATAACTGGGTTGCGTAGGTAAATATTTATAATACTGGGGTATTTTGTTGGGGTATAGGTACAGATGATTTAGTAAATAAGTATTTAACTTTTTCTGTATTTTCTTTGCTTGTACCTGCAATTCTCGTAATAACATATTTTTGTTATATTAAATTATATCCTGTGCTTGTACCTGCAATTCCTGCAATTACATTTACATATTTTTGTTAATAATTTAAGTTTTAAGGTGTTTCTCATCGTCACCGTTTATCTCTTGAGTTTTAAGGTGTTTTCTCATCGTCACCATTTATCTCTGGCTGTTTACCGTCCGCCTAAAGACGTAGCTCCGCATTTTTATAGTCATGCTACTGACTGTATAGCTCTGCATTTTTATAGTCATGCTGCTGACTGTATAGCTCCGCATCAGCTTTTCCATTTTCTGACAAAAATTGTCATTGTGGATAATAGTTTGCTTATTGTATTTTTCTCTTCTGAGAAGATAATCTGTAATAAGATTTTTATCAATAAAAATTATTTCAATTTCATAATTCAATATATTCAATACTTGCGTATTTCTTTCGTTTGTACAAAGTCTTCTATTCTTGTTGATCTTCAGTCTACCTGTATATGATTTTCTTCTAACAATAAACTTGTTAATCACAATATTAATAATCATTTAAATACACGATATTAATAAACATTTAAATGATATTCCATATTATCTTCAAGATAGTATAATAATTTCTGATTGGTTAATTTCTTTTATGTTCTTCATTTTTTGATTTATCATTTTACTTCCTTTAATCCAGTCTGTGGGTTTTCTGTTTTTATTTTTAACTCTTTTTGCTCCTATTTTGTGTCCATCTGGTGTAGTAAACCACCAATACGTTTTGGTTATTATATGTGGGTATAATCCTTTTAAGAAAGACATTCCTAAGAGTATATCTATTTTATTACAATCAAAACAATATATATCTTTTATTATTAAAATTTTATCCCAAATCTGTATTTTAACATTTTTTGCTTTGTAAATAATCATACTATTTTCGTTATTAAATCCAGTTAATATCATGGGTGTTTTTAGTTTTTCCCATTTTTCTTCTGGTAAACAATTATATTTGCATATATTTGTTTCTGCTCCTGTATCTATCATAGGTGTATAATATCTATTATAATATCCGTCTATAATAATTTTTGCAAGAATATGAACCTTCATTTTATTCTTAATATTATAGTTTTTATATTTTCCTTAGTCATTTTCTTCAATAATTGTTTCATTATCTGAATCAATTTCATATTCAGTTTTATCGGATTCTAGTTCAGAATTATCTGAGTCAGTTTTATCAGTTTCTAAATCAGAATTATCTAAGTCAGTTTTTTCTAAATCAGAATTATCCGAGTTAGTTTTATAATCATCTTTAACAAATTTTAATTCAGATTTATCTTCTATATCTGGAATTTCAGAATACATACTTTCATCTTTCAATGCATCGTTTAAAAGGTTCATTTGTACATATCTATGTTCAGTTAAATTTATTTTTCTAGGTAATTTACAATCTTTAGCTAAATGTCCTGAATTCTTACAATTATAACATTTATATTTTGGTAATTTACAATCTTTATATAAATGTCCTAAATTCTTACAATTATAACATTTATATTTTGATAAAGGTTTCTTTGGTTTTGATAATCTTTTTTGTTTTTTATCTTTACAATCTTTTGCTAAATGTCCTAGCTTATCGCAATTGTGACAATTATATTTCGATAAAGGTTTCTTTGGCCTATGTAATCTTTTTTCATATAGTAATTTTAAAAGGGCTAATTCTTTTTCTAATTCTTCAATTTTAGTGTTTTTAATTTCTGTAATTTTCTTAATTTCAGTTGTAGTTTCTTTACATATTTTATCAACTTCATTAGCTTTGTCTATTTCTTCATTTTCTTTAGAAATTCGAATCTTAGCCGTTAAGCTATCTTCTAGTTTTGCAGATTCTTTTTCTAACATTAAATATAATTTATCTTTTATTTGTTTATACCTTCGTCCTAAATTAGAAAAGACTATTCTTATAGCTAATCCTTCGTGATTTTCATAGATTTTTTCATCAACAATAAACTCTTCTTTATTCATTATAACAAATAAGTATTATATTTTATTTTCTAAACAGTATATTTCGAATATCTGTATCGATTTATTACTTACTTCTGCGAATAAGTTATTAATTAACAGTTTTTCTTTCCATAACCTCAAATATCTTAACATGATCATTTTAGTTTTTAATTCATTGAATTATAATTTATATTGTTAATATCTTTCAGCTCAGACCAACCTATTATCTCATTCATAATTATTCTTCGTATTTTAGCATCAACATTAATATTTCTCACTATGTAAAACAATAGCATGCATCAAATAGTTATCAGAATTTATCTAACAAGTATATAGGCATATTCGATTTATTTTCACTAATAATGTTATTCCATCTAATCTTTTCGTAGTTTATACGCATTCATTATGAATAATAACAGTATAATGTTCATTTCATCTATTAACTACTATAGCCTTCTTCTTTAATTAAGTACCCTAACAGCACCTCACCACTCGTGTACTTCCTGATGGCTTCCTCGCCTATTGGTTTCCACATCAAGAGGGCATAGTCTTAGGCTTACTTAATTCTCAGAATATTTCCATAGTAATTACCTTCTAGAGATGATCATTATAACATTATTAATTCATAATAAACTCTTATAATCAAGAAAAGACTATCAGGAATAAAGCAATTTTAGTTACTCATAAATGAATTCGAGTATACCTGCACTAATAGATTCCTGGTAAATGCTTTGTTTTCCATAGCTGGTGTTGATAGCTTCACTATATTCTAGTTCTATCTAGCTCTGATACCAAATATAGGCGGAAGGCTATATTAAGTTATATGAAGAGAGTAGATTGGGTGAAGCTTGTTTTATTTCTGAGGATTAACACCTCTATATATACTACAAGCAATCACTATTGGCCTGACAATGGCCGACACTAACTATTGACACTTGGCCTCATATAACACGGCCGACACAACACGACAAACTACTTTACTTTACATAATGGCCGACTTTTTACAAATGGCCGACATACTTTTGACAAAATAAAAAGACAAACTAAAGTGGCCTACTTTAAATACATGGCCGACAATGAAAACTTTACAATAAAGATACTTTATCTTTTTGACTCTATCTTCTTGTCTTCTTCTGCTACTCTTGTTTTATCCCAAGGTTACATCTGGAATTAAATTATCTTCGCTTCTCTTGGAACCATAGTTTTTCTGGGTATCTATGTCCAATTATTTCGTTGTTGGTTGCTCTTCTGTCTAAAATTCATTGTTTCATCCATATCTGATCTTCATTCTTCAGATTTCTTTTGAAATTGCATATATTATTACTTGATTTCTGTCATATCGTATTTATATTTTCTCTTGTCATAGAATATTTCTGCAGATTATTTTCTTCTGGAATTCTTTTGAGTATACTGAATACTCTGTTATAGCTCTGGTAGTCCTGTATTTTTCTTCTTCCATTGTGTATATGGAATATGAAATTGATTCAGATAATGAAACAATTATTGAAGAAAATGACTAAGGAAAATATAAAAATTATAATATTAAGAATAAAATGAAGGTTCATATTCTTGCAAAAATTATTATAGACGGATATTATAATAGATATTATACACCTATGATAGATACAGGAGCAGAAACAAATATATGCAAATATAATTGTTTACCAGAAGAAAAATGGGAAAAACTAAAAACACCCATGATATTAACTGGATTTAATAACGAAAATAGTATGATTATTTACAAAGCAAAAAATGTTAAAATACAGATTTGGGATAAAATTTTAATAATAAAAGATATATATTGTTTTGATTGTAATAAAATAGATATACTCTTAGGAATGTCTTTCTTAAAAGGATTATACCCACATATAATAACCAAAACGTATTGGTGGTTTACTACACCAGATGGACACAAAATAGGAGCAAAAAGAGTTAAAAATAAAAACAGAAAACCCACAGACTGGATTAAAGGAAGCAAAATGATAAATCAAAAAATGAAGAACATAAAAGAAATTAACCAATCAGAAATTATTATTTTAACTTGAAGATAATATAGAACATCATTTAAATGTTTATTAATATCGTGTATTTAAATGATTATTAATATTGTGATTAACAAGTTTATTGTTAGAAGAAAATCATATACAGGTAGACTGAAGGTCAATAGGTCAACAAGTATAGAAGACTTTGTACCAACGAAAGAAATACGCAAGTATTGAATATATTGAACTGTGCAATTGAAGTACTTTTTACTGATAAAAATCTTATTACAGATTATCTCCTCAGAAGAGAAAAATACAATAAGCAAACTATTATCCATAATGACAATCTTTGTCAGAAAATGGAAAAGCTAAAAAATGCAGAGCTATACAGTCAGCAGCATGACTATAAAAATGCAGAGCTATACAGTCAGCAGCATGACTATAAAAATGCGGAGCTATGTCTTCAGGCGGACGGTAAATAGCCAGAGATAAACGGTGACGATGAGAAACACCTTAAAACTCAAGAGATAAACGGTGACGATGAGAAACACCTTAAAACTCAAATTATTAACAAAAATATGTTATTGCAGGAATTGCAGGTACAAGCACAGGATATAATTTAATATAACAAAAAAATGTTATTACAGAAATTGCAGGTACAAGCAAAGGAATATCAGAAAAAGTTAAATACTTATTTGTACCTATACTCAAACAAAATACCCCAGTACTATAAAAACCTACCCACACAGCCCGGTTATACATACAAAAACCAAAAGTTTTCGAACCGTATAAAAAATATATTACTCAGAAATTATGAGATTATAACAGACTTATTATACAAACCAAAAACTAGTATAAATCTAGTAAAAAATATGTTATAATTACTGAATATCAAGTACTATATATGATAGAAGCCCTTATAGAAGAATCGTATATACATTCAATGGTGAAGAAATTACAGGACTACCAGAGTTATAACAGAGTATTCAGTATATTCAAAAGAATTCCAGAAGAAAATAATCTGCAGAAATACTCTATGACAAGAGAAAATATAAATACGATATGACAGAAATCAAGTAATAATATATGCAATTTCAAAAGAAATCTGAAGAATGAAGATCAGATATGGATGAAACAATGAATTTTAGACAGAAGAGCAACCAACAACGAAATAATTGGACATAGATACCCAGAAAAACTATGGTTCCAAGAGAAGCGAAGATAATTTAATTCCAGATGTAACCTTGGGATAAAACAAGAGTAGCAGAAGAAGACAAGAAGATAGAGTCAAAAAGATAAAGTATCTTTATTGTAAAGTTTTCATTGTCGGCCATGTATTTAAAGTAGGCCACTTTAGTTTGTCTTTTTATTTTGTCAAAAGTATGTCGGCCATTTGTAAAAAGTCGGCCATTATGTAAAGTAAAGTAGTTTGTCGTGTTGTGTCGGCCGTGTTATATGAGGCCAAGTGTCAATAGTTAGTGTCGGCCATTGTCAGGCCAATAGTGATTGCTTGTAGTATATATAGAGGTGTTAATCCTCAGAAATAAAACAAGCTTCA
>JABWTJ010001022.1:265933-311620 GCA_016801875.1 Solanum sitiens
ATTATTTTAGTTTTTAAATCATCGAATCATAATTTATATTGTTAATATCTATCAGCTCAGACCAACCTATTATCTCATTCATAATCTATTTGTAAATTATTCTTCATATGTTTAGCATCAACATCAATATTTCTCAAGTATGTAAAACAATAGCATCATATAGTTATCAGAATTTATCTAACAAGTATATAGGCATATTCGAATTATTTTCACTAATAATGTTATTCCACCTAATCTTTTTGCAGTTTATATGTATTCATTATGAATAATAACAGTATAATGTTCATTTCGTCTAATCACTACTATAGCCTTCTTCTTTAATTAAGTATCCTTTCAGCACCTCAACACTCGTGTACTTCCTTAAAACGGCTTCCTCGCCTATTGGTTTCCACATAAAAGAGGGCATAGTCTAGGCTTACTTAATCGCAGAATATTTCCATAGTAATTACCTTCTAGAGATGACCATTATAACATTATTAATTCATAATAAACTCTTATAATCTACAAAAGATTATTAGGAATAAAGCAATTTTAGTTACTCATAAGTAAAAACGAGTATACCAGCGCTTGTAGATTATGGATAAATGCTTTGTTTTCATTATCTGAGTCTATTTCATATTCAGTTTTATCGGATTCTAGTTCAGAATTATCTGAGTCAGTTTTATCGGATTCTAGTTCAGAATTATCTGAGTCAGTTTTATAATCAATTTTATCAGATTCTAATTCAGAATTATCTTCTATATCTGGAATCTTATAAAGCATACTTTCATCTTTTAATTCATTGTTTAAAAAATTCATTTGCATATATCTATGTTCAGTTAAATTTATAATTTGTTTTTTAGGTAATTTACAATCTTTAGCTAAATGTCCTAAATTATTACAATTATAACATTTACATTTTGATAAAGGTTTCTTTGGTTTTGATAATCTTTTTTGTTTTTTATCTTTACAATCTTTTGCTAAATGTCCTAGCTTAGCGCAATTGTAACAATTATATTTTGATAAAGGTTTCTTTGGCCTATGTAATCTTTTTTCATATAGCAATTTTAAAAGGGCTAATTCTTTTTCTAATTCTTCAATTTTAGTGTTTTTAATTTCTTTAATTTTCTTAATTTCATTTGTTGTTTCTTTTCGTATTTTATCAACTTCGTTAGCTTTATCTATTTCGTCATTTTCTTTAGAAATTCGTATCTTAGCCGTTAAGCTATCTTCTAATTTTGCAGATTCTTTTTCTAGCATTAAATATAATTTATCTTTTATTTGTTTATACCTTCGTCCTAAATTAGAAAAGACTATTCTTATAGCTAATCCGTCGTAATTTTCATAGATTTTTTCATCTACTATAAACTCTTCTTTATTCATTATAACAAGTATTATGTTTTATATCGCGTTGTATTTTATTTTCTAAACGGTTTATTTCGAATATATGTATAAATATCGATTTATTACTTACTTCTGCAAATATGTTATTAATTAACAGTTTTTCTTCCCATAACCTCAAATATCTAAACATAATTATTTTAGTTTTTAAATCATCGCATCATAATTTATATTGTTAATATCTATCAGCTCAGACCAACCTATTATCTCATTCATAATCTATTTGTAAATTATTCTTCATATGTTTAGCATCAACATCAATATTTCTCAAGTATGTAAAACAATAGCATCATATAGTTATCAGAATTTATCTAACAAGTATATAGGCATATTCGAATTATTTTCACTAATAATGTTATTCCACCTAATCTTTTATTTCTGAGGATTAACACCTCTATATATACTACAAGCAATCACTATTGGCCTAATAATAGCCGACACTAACTATTGACACTTGGCCTCATATAACACGGCCGACACAACATGACAAACTACTTTTCTTTACATAATGGCCGACTTTTTACAAATGGCCGACATACTTTTGACTAAATAAAAAGATAAACTATAATGGCCTTACTTTAAATACATGGCCGACAAACTTTACATATCTTCTTTTCGTCTTTGTCTTTTTCTTCTTATCTTCTTCTGCTTTGTCTTTATTCCAAACTTACATCTGGAATTAAATTATCTTCGCTTCTCTTGGAACCATAGTTTTTCTGGGTATCTATGTCCAATTTTTTGTAGTTGGTTGCTCTTCTGTCTTTAATAAAATTCATTGTTTGAACTTCATCCATATCTGATCTTCATAATTTCTTTTGTTAATTTTTTGGTTGTACTTAATACTCCATCATTAGGTGTATATATGATACTCAAATGTCCGTAGTTGTAACATATTTTTACTAAATCTTTACTAGTAATAAGTCTGTTATAGCATTGTAAAATATAGTTTTGACTTGACCTGGGTTTTAGATTTTAAGAACGCTTGGATTTTGTATATGTTTTCAATATATAACTTGAGCAATATATTTGTATCTTTTCTTTTCGTTTTGTATACTAGCTGCGTAGGTAGATATTTGTGGTACTGGGGATTTGGTAAATAAGCTTTTTAAGTTGGTATTTTCTGTCATAGCTTTTTCGGTATTTCCTGTGCTTGTACCTGCAATACCTGCAATACCTGCAACTAATACATTTTTGTTATATTGAGTTTTTAGGTGTTTCTCAACGTCACCTTTTAGCTCTGGCTGTTTACCGTCCGCCTAAAGACGTAGCTCCGCATTTTTTATAGTCATGCTGCTGACTGTATAGCTCCGCATTTTCTAGCTTTTCCATTTTCTGACAAAGATTGTCATTATGGATAATAGTTTGCTTATTGTATTTTTCTCTTCTGAGGAGATAATCTGTAATAAGATTTTTATCAGTAAAAATTACTTCAATTGCACAGTTCAATATATTCAATACTTGCGTATTTCTTTCGTTGGTACAAAGTCTTCTATTCTTGTTGACCTTCAGTCTACCTGTATATGATTTTCTTCTAACAATAAACTTGTTAGTCACAATATTAATAAACATTTAAATGATGTTCTATATTATCTTCAAGTTATTATAATAATTTCTAATTGATTAATTTCTTTTATATTTTCCATTTTTTGATTTATCTGTTTGCTTCCTTTAATCCAGTCTTTGGGTTTTCTTTGTTTATTATTAACTCTTTTTGCTCTTATTTTGTGTCCACATGGTGTAGTAAGCCACCAATACGTTTCGGTTATAATATGTGGATATAATTCTTTTAAGAAAGACATTCCTAAGAGTATATCTATTTTATTACAATCAAAACAATATATATCTTTTAATATTAAAATTTTATCCCAAATTTGTATTTTAACATTTTTTGCTTTGTAAATAATCATACTATTTTCGTTATTGAATCCAGTTACTATCATGGGTGTTGTTAGTTTTTCCCATTTATCTTCTGGTAAGCAATTATATTTGCATATATTTATTTCTGCTCCTGTATCTATCATAGGTGTATAATATCTGTTATGATATCCTTCTACGATAATTTTCACAAGAATATGTATCTTCATTTTATTCTTTGCATTATATTCTTTTTATTTATATAATTTTCCTTAGTCATTTTCTTCAGGTAATTCATTATCTGAGTCTATTTCATATTCAGTTTTATCGGATTCTAGTTCAGAATTATCTGAGTCAGTTTTATCGGATTCTAGTTCAGAATTATCTGAGTCAGTTTTATAATCAATTTTATCAGATTCTAATTCAGAATTATCTTCTATATCTGGAATCTTATAAAGCATACTTTCATCTTTTAATTCATTGTTTAAAAAATTCATTTGCATATATCTATGTTCAGTTAAATTTATAATTTGTTTTCTAGGTAATTTACAATCTTTAGCTAAATGTCCTAAATTATTACAATTATAACATTTACATTTTGATAAAGGTTTCTTTGGTTTTGATAATCTTTTTTGTTTTTTATCTTTACAATCTTTTGCTAAATGTCCTAGCTTAGCGCAATTGTAACAATTATATTTTGATAAAGGTTTCTTTGGCCTATGTAATCTTTTTTCATATAGCAATTTTAAAAGGGCTAATTCTTTTTCTAATTCTTCAATTTTAGTGTTTTTAATTTCTTTAATTTTCTTAATTTCATTTGTTGTTTCTTTTCGTATTTTATCAACTTCGTTAGCTTTATCTATTTCGTCATTTTCTTTAGAAATTCGTATCTTAGCCGTTAAGCTATCTTCTAATTTTGCAGATTCTTTTTCTAGCATTAAATATAATTTATCTTTTATTTGTTTATACCTTCGTCCTAAATTAGAAAAGACTATTCTTATAGCTAATCTGTCGTAATTTTCATAGATTTTTTCATCTACTATAAACTCTTCTTTATTCATTATAACAAGTATTATGTTTTATATCGCGTTGTATTTTATTTTCTAAACGGTTTATTTCGAATATATGTATAAATATCGATTTATTACTTACTTCTGCAAATATGTTATTAATTAACAGTTTTTCTTCCCATAACCTCAAATATCTAAACATGATTATTTTAGTTTTTAAATCATCGAATCATAATTTATATTGTTAATATCTATCAGCTCAGACCAACCTATTATCTCATTCATAATCTATTTGTAAATTATTCTTCATTTAGCATCAACATCAATATTTCTCAAGTATGTAAAACAATAGCATCATATAGTTATCAGAATTTATCTAACAAGTATATAGGCATATTCGAATTATTTTCACTAATAATGTTATTCCACCTAATCTTTTTGCAGTTTATATGTATTCATTATGAATAATAACAGTATAATGTTCATTTCGTCTAATCATTACTATAGCCTTCTTCTTTAATTAAGTATCCTTTCAGCACCTCAACACTCGTGTACTTCCTTAAAACGGCTTCCTCGCCTATTGGTTTCCACATAAAAGAGGGCATAGTCTAGGCTTACTTAATCGCAGAATAATTCCATAGTAATTACCTTCTAGAGATGACCATTATAACATTATTAATTCATAATAAACTCTTATAATCTACAAAAGACTATTAGGAATAAAGCAATTTTAGTTACTCATAAGTAAAATCGAGTATACCAGCGCTTGTAGATTATGGATAAATGCTTTGTTTTCCATAGCTCTGATACCAAATAAGGGCGGAAGGATATATTTGTTATATGAAGAGAGAATAGGTAGAGAGGATTGGTTGAAGCTTAGCTTTTATTTCTGAGGATTAACACCTCTATATATACTACAAGCAATCACTATTGGCCTAATAATGGCCGACACTAACTATTGACACTTGGCCTCATATAACACGGCCGACACAACATGACAAACTACTTTTCTTTACATAATGGCCGACTTTTTACAAATGGCCGACATACTTTTGACTAAATAAAAAGATAAACTATAATGGCCTTACTTTAAATACATGGCCGACAAACTTTACATATCTTCTTTTCGTCTTTTCACTACTATAGCCTTCTTCTTTGTAAATCTAAAACCCAGGTCAAGTCAAAACTATATTTTACAATGCTATAACAGACTTATTACTAGTAAAGATTTAGTAAAAATATGTTACAACTACGGACATTTGAGTATCATATATACACCTAATGATGGAGTATTAAGTACAACCAAAAAATTAACAAAAGAAATTATGAAGATCAGATATGGATGAAGTTCAAACAATGAATTTTATTAAAGACAGAAGAGCAACCAACTAAAGTAGTTTGTCATGTTGTGTCGGCCGTGTTATATGAGGCCAAGTGTCAATAGTTAGTGTCGGCCATTATTAGGCCAATAGTGATTGCTTGTAGTATATATAGAGGTGTTAATCCTCAGAAATAAAACAAGCTTCAACCAATTTACTCTCTTCAATCTATCAATTCTCTCTTCATATAATAAATATAGACTTCCGTCCTTATTTGGTATCAGAGCTAGACAAAGCTAGAAAATCGTGAAGCTATCAACAGCAGCTATGGAAAACAAAGCATTTATCCATAATCTACAAGCGCTGGTATACTCGATTTTACTTATGAGTAACTAAAATTGCTTTATTCCTAATAATCTTTTGTAGATTATAAGAGTTTATTATGAATTAATAATGTTATAATGGTCATCTCTAGAAGGTAATTACTATGGAAATATTCTGCGATTAAGTAAGCCTAGACTATGCCCTCTTTTATGTGGAAACCAATAGGCGAGGAAGCCGTTTTAAGGAAGTACACGAGTGTTGAGGTGCTGAAAGGATACTTAATTAAAGAAGAAGGCTATAGTAGTGATTAGACGAAATGAACATTATACTGTTATTATTCATAATGAATACATATAAACTGCAAAAAGATTAGGTGGAATAACATTATTAGTGAAAATAATTCGAATATGCCTATATACTTGTTAGATAAATTCTGATAACTATATGATGCTATTGTTTTACATACTTGAGAAATATTGATGTTGATGCTAAACATATGAAGAATAATTTACAAATAGATTATGAATGAGATAATAGGTTGGTCTGAGCTGATAGATATTAACAATATAAATTATGATGCGATGATTTAAAAACTAAAATAATTATGTTTAGATATTTGAGGTTATGGGAAGAAAAACTGTTAATTAATAACATATTTGCAGAAGTAAGTAATAAATCGATATTTATACATATATTCGAAATAAACCGTTTAGAAAATAAAATACAACGCGATATAAAACATAATACTTGTTATAATGAATAAAGAAGAGTTTATAGTAGATGAAAAAATCTATGAAAATTACGACAGATTAGCTATAAGAATAGTCTTTTCTAATTTAGGACGAAGGTATAAACAAATAAAAGATAAATTATATTTAATGCTAGAAAAAGAATCTGCAAAATTAGAAGATAGCTTAACGGCTAAGATACGAATTTCTAAAGAAAATGACGAAATAGATAAAGCTAACGAAGTTGATAAAATACGAAAAGAAACAACAAATGAAATTAAGAAAATTAAAGAAATTAAAAACACTAAAATTGAAGAATTAGAAAAAGAATTAGCCCTTTTAAAATTGCTATATGAAAAAAGATTACATAGGCCAAAGAAACCTTTATCAAAATATAATTGTTACAATTGCGCTAAGCTAGGACATTTAGCAAAAGATTGTAAAGATAAAAAACAAAAAAGATTATCAAAACCAAAGAAACCTTTATCAAAATGTAAATGTTATAATTGTAATAATTTAGGACATTTAGCTAAAGATTGTAAATTACCTAAAAAACAAATTATAAATTTAACTGAACATAGATATATGCAAATGAATTTTTTAAACAATGAATTAAAAGATGAAAGTCTGCTTTATAAGATTCCAGATATAGAAGATAATTCTGAATTAGAATCTGATAAAATTGATTATAAAACTGACTCAGATAATTCTGAACTAGAATCCGATAAAACTGACTCAGATAATTCTGAACTAGAATCCGATAAAACTGAATATGAAATAGACTCAGATAATGAATTACCTGAAGAAAATGACTAAGGAAAATTATATAAATAAAAAGAATATAATGCAAAGAATAAAATAAAGATACATATTCTTGTGAAAATTATCGTAGAAGGATATCATAACAGATATTATACACCTATGATAGATACAGGAGCAGAAACAAATATATGCAAATATAATTGCTTACCAGAAGATAAATGGGAAAAACTAACAACACCCATGATAGTAACTGGATTCAATAACGAAAATAGTATGATTATTTACAAAGCAAAAAATGTTAAAATACAAATTTGGGATAAAATTTTAATATTAAAAGATATATATTGTTTTGATTGTAATAAAATAGATATACTCTTAGGAATGTCTTTCTTAAAAGAATTATATCCACATATTATAACCGAAACGTATTGGTGGCTTACTACACCATGTGGACACAAAATAAGAGCAAAAAGAGTTAATAATAAACAAAGAAAACCCAAAGACTGGATTAAAGGAAGCAAACAGATAAATCAAAAAATGGAAAATATAAAAGAAATTAATCCATTAGAAATTATTATAATAACTTGAAGATAATATAGAACATCATTTAAATGTTTATTAATATTGTGACTAACAAGTTTATTGTTAGAAGAAAATCATATACAGGTAGACTGAAGGTCAACAAGAATAGAAGACTTTGTACCAACGAAAGAAATACGCAAGTATTGAATATATTGAACTGTGCAATTGAAGTAATTTTTACTGATAAAAATCTTATTACAGATTATCTCCTCAGAAGAGAAAAATACAATAAGCAAACTATTATCCATAATGACAATCTTTGTCAGTAAATGGAAAAGCTAGATATAAAAATACAAAGCTATACAGTCAGCAGCATGACTATAAAAAATGCAGAGCTATACAGTCAGCAGCATGACTATAAAAATGCAGAGCTATACAGTCAGCAGCATGACTATAAAAATGCGGAGCTACGTCTTTAGGCGGACGGTAAACAGCCAGAGCTAAAAGGTGACGTTGAGAAACACCTAAAAACTCAATATAACAAAAATGTATTAGTTGCAGGTATTGCAGGTATTGCAGGTACAAGCACAGGAAATACCGAAAAAGCTATGACAGAAAATACCAACTTAAAAAGCTTATTTACCAAATCCCCAGTACCACAAATATCTACCTACGCAGCTAGTATACAAAACGAAAAGAAAAGATACAAATATATTGCTCAAGTTATATATTGAAAACATATACAAAATCCAAGCGTTCTTAAAATCTAAAACCCAGGTCAAGTCAAAACTATATTTTACAATGCTATAACAGACTTATTACTAGTAAAGATTTAGTAAAAATATGTTACAACTACGGACATTTGAGTATCATATATACACCTAATGATGGAGTATTAAGTACAACCAAAAAATTAACAAAAGAAATTATGAAGATCAGATATGGATGAAGTTCAAACAATGAATTTTATTAAAGACAGAAGAGCAACCAACTACAAAAAATTGGACATAGATACCCAGAAAAACTATGGTTCCAAGAGAAGCGAAGATAATTTAATTCCAGATGTAAGTTTGGAATAAAGACAAAGCAGAAGAAGATAAGAAGAAAAAGACAAAGACGAAAAGAAGATATGTAAAGTTTGTCGGCCATGTATTTAAAGTAAGGCCATTAAAGTTTATCTTTTTATTTAGTCAAAAGTATGTCGGCCATTTGTAAAAAGTCGGCCATTATGTAAAGTAAAGTAGTTTGTCATGTTGTGTCGGCCGTGTTATATGAGGCCAAGTGTCAATAGTTAGTGTCGGCCATTATTAGGCCAATAGTGATTGCTTGTAGTATATATAGAGGTGTTAATCCTCAGAAATAAAACAAGCTTCAACCAATTTACTCTCTTCAATCTATCAATTCTCTCTTCATATAATAAATATAGACTTCCGCCCTTATTTGGCTCAGCACTGCGTTGGCTCCCTTCGGGTTAAAGCCTTAACGAGTGGCTCGTGCGGGAGTAAACCTGTTCAGTACAGCAAACCTGGCTGAGCCTGTATAGCCCGTCATTTTTTGGTATCAGAGCCGAGTATTGAGACTGCGGTCCAGTACGGAGCTTTGGCTCAGCACTGCGTTGGCTCCCTTCGGGTTAAAGCCTTAACGAGTGGCTCGTGCGGGAGTAAACCTGTTCAGTACAGCAAACCTGGCTGAGCCTATCGACAATGATATTCAGTTTTTTCATCATTATATTTATATTTTAATAAACCTCCATAACTACCACCTAATCTTTTTGCAGTTTATATGTATTCATTATGAATAATAACAGTATAATGTTCATTTCGTCTAATCACTACTATAGCCTTCTTCTTTAATTAAGTATCCTTTCAGCACCTCAACACTCGTGTACTTCCTTAAAACGGCTTCCTCGCCTATTGGTTTCCACATAAAAGAGGGCATAGTCTAGGCTTACTTAATCGCAGAATATTTCCATAGTAATTACCTTCTAGAGATGACCATTATGACGGGCTATACAGGCTCAGCCAGGTTTGCTGTACTGAACAGGTTTACTCCCGCACGAGCCACTCGTTAAGGCTTTAACCCGAAGGGAGCCAACGCAGTGCTGAGCCAAAACTCCGTACTGGACCGCAGTCTCAATACTCGGCTCTGATACCAAAATAAGGGCGGAAGTCTATATTTATTATATGAAGAGAGAATTGATAGATTGAAGAGAGTAAATTGGTTGAAGCTTGTTTTATTTCTGAGGATTAACACCTCTATATATACTACAAGCAATCACTATTGGCCTAATAATGGCCGACACTAACTATTGACACTTGGCCTCATATAACACGGCCGACACAACATGACAAACTACTTTACTTTACATAATGGCCGACTTTTTACAAATGGCCGACATACTTTTGACTAAATAAAAAGATAAACTATAATGGCCTTACTTTAAATACCGCGTTGTATTTTATTTTCTAAACGGTTTATTTCGAATATATGTATAAATATCGATTTATTACTTACTTCTGCAAATATGTTATTAATTAACAGTTTTTCTTCCCATAACCTCAAATATCTAAACATAATTATTTTAGTTTTTAAATCATCGCATCATAATTTATATTGTTAATATCTATCAGCTCAGACCAACCTATTATCTCATTCATAATCTATTTGTAAATTATTCTTCATATGTTTAGCATCAACATCAATATTTCTCAAGTATGTAAAACAATAGCATCATATAGTTATCAGATGGAAATATTCTGCGATTAAGTAAGCCTAGACTATGCCCTCTTTTATGTGGAAACCAATAGGCGAGGAAGCCGTTTTAAGGAAGTACACGAGTGTTGAGGTGCTGAAAGGATACTTAATTAAAGAAGAAGGCTATAGTAGTGATTAGACGAAATGAACATTATACTGTTATTATTCATAATAAACTCTTATAATCTACAAAAGATTATTAGGAATAAAGCAATTTTAGTTAC
The DNA here is from genome assembly GCA_016801875.1 of Solanum sitiens. Lineage (NCBI taxonomy): Eukaryota > Viridiplantae > Streptophyta > Magnoliopsida > Solanales > Solanaceae > Solanum > Solanum sitiens. The sequence goes on from JABWTJ010001022.1 coordinate 276,811, forward strand.
TTATAAGTAAAATCGAGTATACCAGCGCTTGTAGATTATGGATAAATGCTTTGTTTTCCATAGCTGCTATGTTTAGCATCAACATCAATATTTCTCAAGTATGTAAAACAATAGCATCATATAGTTATCAGAATTTATCTAACAAGTATATAGGCATATTCGAATTATTTTCACTAATAATGTTATTCCACCTAATCTTTTTGCAGTTTATATGTATTCATTATGAATAATAACAGTATAATGTTCATTTCGTCTAATCACTACTATAGCCTTCTTCTTTAATTAAGTATCCTTTCAGCACCTCAACACTCGTGTACTTCCTTAAAACGGCTTCCTCGCCTATTGGTTTCCACATAAAAGAGGGCATAGTCTAGGCTTACTTAATCGCAGAATATTTCCATAGTAATTACCTTCTAGAGATGACCATTATAACATTATTAATTCATAATAAACTCTTATAATCTACAAAAGATTATTAGGAATAAAGCAATTTTAGTTACTTATAAGTAAAATCGAGTATACCAGCGCTTGTAGATTATGGATAAATGCTTTGTTTTCCATAGCTGCTGTTGATAGCTTCACGATTTTCTAGCTTTGTCTAGCTCTGATACCAAATAAGGGCGGAAGTCTATATTTATTATATGAAGAGAAAATATAAAAGAAATTAATCAATTAGAAATTATTATAATAACTTGAAGATAATATAGAACATCATTTAAATGTTTATTAATATTGTGACTAACAAGTTTATTGTTAGAAGAAAATCATATACAGGTAGACTGAAGGTCAACAAGAATAGAAGACTTTGTACCAACGAAAGAAATACGCAAGTATTGAATATATTGAACTGTGCAATTGAAGTAATTTTTACTGATAAAAATCTTATTACAGAATATTTCCATAGTAATTACCTTCTAGAGATGACCATTATAACATTATTAATTCATAATAAACTCTTATAATCTACGAATTTAGTGTTTTTAATTTCTTTAATTTTCTTAATTTCATTTGTTGTTTCTTTTCGTATTTTATCAACTTCGTTAGCTTTATCTATTTCGTCATTTTCTTTAGAAATTCGTATCTTAGCCGTTAAGCTATCTTCTAATTTTGCAGATTCTTTTTCTAGCATTAAATATAATTTATCTTTTATTTGTTTATACCTTCGTCCTAAATTAGAAAAGACTATTCTTATAGCTAATCCGTCGTAATTTTCATAGATTTTTTCATCTACTATAAACTCTTCTTTATTCATTATAACAAGTATTATGTTTTATATCAGTAAAAATTACTTCAATTGCACAGTTCAATATATTCAATACTTGCGTATTTCTTTCGTTGGTACAAAGTCTTCTATTCTTGTTGACCTTCAGTCTACCTGTATATGATTTTCTTCTAACAATAAACTTGTTAGTCACAATATTAATAAACATTTAAATGATGTTCTATATTATAGTTTATCTTTTTATTTAGTCAAAAGTATGTCGGCCATTTGTAAAAAGTCGGCCATTATGTAAAGAAAAGTAGTTTGTCATGTTGTGTCGGCCGTGTTATATGAGGCCAAGTGTCAATAGTTAGTGTCGGCCATTATTAGGCCAATAGTGATTGCTTGTAGTATATATAGAGGTGTTAATCCTCAGAAATAAAACAAGCTTCAACCAATTTACTCTCTTCAATCTATCAATTCTCTCTTCATATAATAAATATAGACTTCCGCCCTTATCATCTCTAGAAGGTAATTACTATGGAAATATTCTGCGATTAAGTAAGCCTAGACTATGCCCTCTTTTATGTGGAAACCAATAGGCGAGGAAGCCGTTTTAAGGAAGTACACGAGTGTTGAGGTGCTGAAAGGATACTTAATTAAAGAAGAAGGCTATAGTAGTGATTAGACGAAATGAACATTATACTGTTATTATTCATAATGAATACATATAAACTGCAAAAAGATTAGGGGGAATAACATTATTAGTGAAAATAATTCGAATATGCCTATATACTTGTTAGATAAATTCTGATAACTATATGATGCTATTGTTTTACATACTTGAGAAATATTGATGTTGATGCTAAACATATGAAGAATAATTTACAAATAGATTATGAATGAGATAATAGGTTGGTCTGAGCTGATAGATATTAACAATATAAATTATGATGCGATGATTTAAAAACTAAAATAATTATGTTTAGATATTTGAGGTTATGGGAAGAAAAACTGTTAATTAATAACATATTTGCAGAAGTAAGTAATAAATCGATATTTATACATATATTCGAAATAAACCGTTTAGAAAATAAAATACAACGCGATATAAAACATAATACTTGTTATAATGAATAAAGAAGAGTTTATAGTAGATGAAAAAATCTATGAAAATTACGACGGATTAGCTATAAGAATAGTCTTTTCTAATTTAGGACGAAGGTATAAACAAATAAAAGATGAAAGTATGCTTTATAAGATTCCAGATATAGAAGATAATTCTGAATTAGAATCTGATAAAATTGATTATAAAACTGACTCAGATAATTCTGAACTAGAATCCGATAAAACTGACTCAGATAATTCTGAACTAGAATCCGATAAAACTGAATATGAAATAGACTCAGATAATGAATTACCTGAAGAAAATGACTAAGGAAAATTATATAAATAAAAAGAAGCGAAGATAATTTAATTCCAGATGTAAGTTTGGAATAAAGACAAAGCAGAAGAAGATAAGAAGAAAAAGACAAAGACGAAAAGAAGATATGTAAAGTTTGTCGGCCATGTATTTAAAGTAAGGCCATTATAGTTTATCTTTTTATTTAGTCAAAAGTATGTCGGCCATTTGTAAAAAGTCGGCCATTATGTAAAGTAAAGTAGTTTGTCATGTTGTGTCGGCCGTGTTATATGAGGCCAAGTGTCAATAGTTAGTGTCGGCCATTATTAGGCCAATAGTGATTGCTTGTAGTATATATAGAGGTAAAATTAAAAAAATTAAAAGATATATATCTATTTTATTACAATCAAAACAATATATATCTTTTAATATTAAAATTTTATCCCAAATTTGTATTTTAACATTTTTTGCTTTGTAAATAATCATACTATTTTCGTTATTGAATCCAGTTACTATCATGGGTGTTGTTAGTTTTTCCCATTTATCTTCTGGTAAGCAATTATATTTGCATATATTTGTTTCTGCTCCTGTATCTATCATAGGTGTATAATATCTGTTATGATATCCTTCTACGATAATTTTCACAAGAATATGTATCTTCATTTTATTCTTTGCATTATATTCTTTTTATTTATATAATTTTCCTTAGTCATTTTCTTCAGGTAATTCATTATCTGAGTCTATTTCATATTCAGTTTTATCGGATTCTAGTTCAGAATTATCTGAGTCAGTTTTATCGGATTCTAGTTCAGAATTATCTGAGTCAGTTTTATAATCAATTTTATCAGATTCTAATTCAGAATTATCTTCTATATCTGGAATCTTATAAAGCATACTTTCATCTTTTAATTCATTGTTTAAAAAATTCATTTGCATATATCTATGTTCAGTTAAATTTATAATTTGTTTTTTAGGTAATTTACAATCTTTAGCTAAATGTCCTAAATTATTACAATTATAACATTTACATTTTGATAAAGGTTTCTTTGGTTTTGATAATCTTTTTTGTTTTTTATCTTTACAATCTTTTGCTAAATGTCCTAGCTTAGCGCAATTGTAACAATTATATTTTGATAAAGGTTTCTTTGGCCTATGTAATCTTTTTTCATATAGCAATTTTAAAAGGGCTAATTCTTTTTCTAATTCTTCAATTTTAGTGTTTTTAATTTCTTTAATTTTCTTAATTTCATTTGTTGTTTCTTTTCGTATTTTATCAACTTCGTTAGCTTTATCTATTTCGTCATTTTCTTTAGAAATTCGTATCTTAGCCGTTAAGCTATCTTCTAATTTTGCAGATTCTTTTTCTAGCATTAAATATAATTTATCTTTTTGCAGTTTATATGTATTCATTATGAATTAATAATGTTATAATGGTCATCTCTAGAAGGTAATTACTATGGAAATATTCTGCGATTAAGTAAGCCTAGACTATGCCCTCTTTTATGTGGAAACCAATAGGCGAGGAAGCCGTTTTAAGGAAGTACACGAGTGTTGAGGTGCTGAAAGGATACTTAATTAAAGAAGAAGGCTATAGTAGTGATTAGACGAAATGAACATTATACTGTTATTATTAGGTGTATATATGATACTCAAATGTCCGTAGTTGTAACATATTTTTACTAAATCTTTACTAGTAATAAGTCTGTTATAGCATTGTAAAATATAGTTTTGACTTGACCTGGGTTTTAGATTTTAAGAACGCTTGGATTTTGTATATGTTTTCAATATATAACTTGAGCAATATATTTGTATCTTTTCTTTTCGTTTTGTATACTAGCTGCGTAGGTAGATATTTGTGGTACTGGGGATTTGGTAAATAAGCTTTTTAAGTTGGTATTTTCTGTCATAGCTTTTTCGGTATTTCCTGTGCTTGTACCTGCAATACCTGCAATACCTGCAACTAATACATTTTTGTTATATTGAGTTTTTAGGTGTTTCTCAACGTCACAGCCAGAGCTAAAAGGTGACGTTGAGAAACACCTAAAAACTCAATATAACAAAAATGTATTAGTTGCAGGTATTGCAGGTATTGCAGGTACAAGCACAGGAAATACCGAAAAAGCTATGACAGAAAATACCAACTTAAAAAGCTTATTTACCAAATCCCCAGTACCACAAATATCTACCTACGCAGCTAGTATACAAAACGAAAAGAAAAGATACAAATATATTGCTCAAGTTATATATTGAAAACATATACAAAATCCAAGCGTTCTTAAAATCTAAAACCCAGGTCAAGTCAAAACTATATTTTACAATGCTATAACAGACTTATTACTAGTAAAGATTTAGTAAAAATATGTTACAACTACGGACATTTGAGTATCATATATACACCTAATGATGGAGTATTAAGTACAACCAAAAAATTAACAAAAGAAATTATGAAGATCAGATATGGATGAAGTTCAAACAATGAATTTTATTAAAGACAGAAGAGCAACCAACTACAAAAAATTGGACATAGATACCCAGAAAAACTATGGTTCCAAGAGAAGCGAAGATAATTTAATTCCAGATGTAAGTTTGGAATAAAGACAAAGCAGAAGAGGATAAGAAGAAAAAGACAAAGACGAAAAGAAGATATGTAAAGTTTGTCGGCCATGTATTTAAAGTAAGGCCATTATAGTTTATCTTTTTATTTAGTCAAAAGTATGTCGGCCATTTGTAAAAAGTCGGCCATTATGTAAAGTAAAGTAGTTTGTCATGTTGTGTCGGCCGTGTTATATGAGGCCAAGTGTCAATAGTTAGTGTCGGCCATTATTAGGCCAATAGTGATTGCTTGTAGTATATATAGAGGTGTTAATCCTCAGAAATAAAACAAGCTTCAACCAATTTACTCTCTTCAATCTATCAATTCTCTCTTCATATAATAAATATAGACTTCCGCCCTTATTTGAAACCAAAGAAACCTTTATCAAAATGTAAATGTTATAATTGTAATAATTTAGGACATTTAGCTAAAGATTGTAAATTACCTAAAAAACAAATTATAAATTTAACTGAACATAGATATATGCAAATGAATTTTTTAAACAATGAATTAAAAGATGAAAGTATGCTTTATAAGATTCCAGATATAGAAGATAATTCTGAATTAGAATCTGATAAAATTGATTATAAAACTCTATCTTCTTGTCTTCTTCTGCAGCTCTTGTTTTAGCCCAAGGTTACATCTGGAATTAAATTATCTTTGCTTCTCTTGGAACCATAGTTTTTCTGGGTATCTATGTCCAATTATTTTGTAGTTGGTTGTTCCTCTGTCTTTAATAAAATTCATTGTTTGAACTTCATTCATATCTGATCTTCATATCTTTTGTTAATTCTTTTTTGAGTTCCTTGAATAGAGTATTTCCGCAGAACTTTATAATTCTTCTGTAATTTTTTGATTGTTACTTAATACTCCATCATTAGGTGTATATACGATACTCAAATGTCCGTAGTTGTAATCATGTTTTTAAATTTATACTAATTTTGGGTCGTGAAATAAGTCTGTTATAGCCTTGTAAAATATAGTTTTGATTTGACCTGGGTTTTAGGTTTAAGAATGCTTGGATTTTGTATATGTTTTCAATATATAACTGAGCAATATATTTGTATCTTTTCTTTTTGTTTTGTATACTGGCTGCGTAGGTAGATATTTGTGGTACTGGGGATTTTGTAAATAAGCTTTTTAAGTTGGTATTTTCTGTCATAGCTTTTTCGGTATTTCCTGTGCTTGTACCTGCAATACCTGCAATACCTGCAACTAATACATTTTTGTTATATTGAGTTTTTAGGTGTTTCTCAACGTCACCTTTTAGCTCTGGCTGTTTACCGTCCGCCTAAAGACGTAGCTCCGCATTTTTATAGTCATGCTGCTGACTGTATAGCTCTGCATTTTTATAGTCATGCTGCTGACTGTATAGCTCCGCATTTTTTATAGTCATGCTGCTGACTGTATATTCAATACTTGCGTATTTCTTTCGTTGGTACAAAGTCTTCTATTCTTGTTGACCTTCAGTCTACCTGTATATGATTTTCTTCTAACAATAAACTTGTTAGTCACAATATTAATAAACATTTAAATGATGTTCTATATTATCTTCAAGTTATTATAATAATTTCTAATTGATTAATTTCTTTTATATTTTCCATTTTTTGATTTATCTGTTTGCTTCCTTTAATCCAGTCTTTGGGTTTTCTTTGTTTATGAAGAGAGAATTGATAGATTGAAGAGAGTAAATTGGTTGAAGCTTGTTTTATTTCTGAGGATTAACACCTCTATATATACTACAAGCAATCACTATTGGCCTAATAATGGCCGACACTAACTATTGACACTTGGCCTCATATAACACGGCCGACACAACATGACAAACTACTTTACTTTACATAATGGCCGACTTTTTACAAATGGCCGACATACTTTTGACTAAATAAAAAGATAAACTTTAATGGCCTTACTTTAAATACATGGCCGACAAACTTTACATATCTTCTTTTCGTCTTTGTCTTTTTCTTCTTATCTTCTTCTGCTTTGTCTTTATTCCAAACTTACATCTGGAATTAAATTATCTTCGCTTCTCTTGGAACCATAGTTTTTCTGGGTATCTATGTCCAATTTTTTGTAGTTGGTTGCTCTTCTGTCTTTAATAAAATTCATTGTTTGAACTTCATCCATATCTGATCTTCATAATTTCTTTTGTTAATTTTTTGGTTGTACTTAATACTCCATCATTAGGTGTATATATGATACTCAAATGTCCGTAGTTGTAACATATTTTTACTAAATCTTTACTAGTAATAAGTCTGTTATAGCATTGTAAAATATAGTTTTGACTTGACCTGGGTTTTAGATTTTAAGAACGCTTGGATTTTGTATATGTTTTCAATATATAACTTGAGCAATATATTTGTATCTTTTCTTTTCGTTTTGTATACTAGCTGCGTAGGTAGATATTTGTGGTACTGGGGATTTGGTAAATAAGCTTTTTAAGTTGGTATTTTCTGTCATAGCTTTTTCGGTATTTCCTGTGCTTGTACCTGCAATACCTGCAATACCTGCAACTAATACATTTTTGTTATATTGAGTTTTTAGGTGTTTCTCAACGTCACCTTTTAGCTCTGGCTGTTTACCGTCCGCCTAAAGACGTAGCTCCGCATTTTTATAGTCATGCTGCTGACTGTATAGCTCTGTATTTTTATATCTAGCTTTTCCATTTACTGACAAAGATTGTCATTATGGATAATAGTTTGCTTATTGTATTTTTCTCTTTTGAGGAGATAATCTGTAATAAGATTTTTATCAGTAAAAATTACTTCGATTGTACAGTTCAATATATTAAATACTTGCGTATGTCTTTCATTGGTACAAAGTCTTCTATTCTTGCTGACCTTCAGTTTACCTGTGTATAATTTTCTTCTGACAATAAACTTGTTAGTCATAATATAATGTTAATAAACATTTAAATAATGTTTTATATTATCATCACTTTTGCTAAGCAATCGTAAATTCGGTTACTATTTTATTTTCTTGTTTTGACAAGTTATATTTATCCATTGAAAATATAATGATTTCTAATTGATTAATTTCTTTTATATTTTCCATTTTTTGATTTATCTTTTTGCTTCCTTTAATCCAGTCTTTGGGTTTTCTTTGTTTATTATTAACTCTTTTTGCTCTTATTTTGTGTCCACATGGTGTAGTAAGCCACCAATACGTTTTGGTTAGTATATGTGGGTATAATCCTTTTAAGAAAGGCATTCCTAAGAGTATATCTATTTTATTACAATCAAAACAATATATATCTTTTAATATTAAAATTTTATCCCAAATTTGTATTTTAACATTTTTTGCTTTGTAAATAATCATACTATTTTCGTTATTGAATCCAGTTACTATCATGGGTGTTGTTAGTTTTTCCCATTTATCTTCTGGTAAGCAATTATATTTGCATATATTTGTTTCTGCTCTTGTATCTATCATAGGTGTATAATATCTGTTATGATATCCTTCTACGATAATTTTCACAAGAATATGTATCTTCATTTTATTCTTTGCATTATATTCTTTTTATTTATATAATTTTCCTTAGTCATTTTCTTCAGGTAATTCATTATCTGAGTCTATTTCATATTCAGTTTTATCGGATTCTAGTTCAGAATTATCTAAGTCAGTTTTATCGGATTCTAGTTCAGAATTATCTGAGTCAGTTTTATAATCAATTTTATCAGATTCTAATTCAGAATTATCTTCTATATCTGGAATCTTATAAAGCATACTTTCATCTTTTAATTCATTGTTTAAAAAATTCATTTGCATATATCTATGTTCAGTTAAATTTATAATTTGTTTTCTAGGTAATTTACAATCTTTAGCTAAATGTCCTAAATTATTACAATTATAACATTTACATTTTGATAAAGGTTTCTTTGGTTTTGATAATCTTTTTTGTTTTTTATCTTTACAATCTTTTGCTAAATGTCCTAGCTTAGCGCAATTGTAACAATTATATTTTGATAAAGGTTTCTTTGGCCTATGTAATCTTTTTTCAACTAGTAATTTTAAAAGGGCTAATTCTTTTTCTAATTCTTTAATTTGAGTATTTTTAGTTTCTTCGATTTTTTTAATTTCATTAGTTGTTTCTTTTCGTATTTTATCAACTTCTTTAGCTTTATCTATTTCTTCATTTTCTTTAGAAATTCGTATCTTAGCCGTTAAGCTATCTTCTAGTTTTGCAGATTCTTTTTCTAGCATTAAATATAATTTATCTTTTATTTGTTTATACCTTCGTCCTAAATTAGAAAAGACTATTCTTATAGCTAATCCTTCATAATTTTCATAGATTTTTTCATCTACTATATACTCTTCTTTATTCATTATAAGAATTATATATTACTTATTTCTGCAAATATGTTATTAATTAACAGTTTTTCTTCCCATAACCTCAAATATCTAAACATAATTATTTTAGTTTTTAAATCATCGCATCATAATTTATATTGTTAATATCTATCAGCTCAGACCAACCTATTATCTCATTCATAATCTATTTGTAAATCTTCATATGTTTAGCATCAACATCAATATTTCTCAAGTATGTAAAACAATAGCATCATATAGTTATCAGAATTTATCTAACAAGTATATAGGCATATTCGAATTATTTTCACTAATAATGTTATTCCACCTAATCTTTTTGCAGTTTATATGTATTCATTATGAATAATAACAGTATAATGTTCATTTCGTCTAATCATTACTATAGCCTTCTTTTTTAATTAAGTATCCTTTCAGCACCTCAACACTCGTGTACTTCCTTAAAACGGCTTCCTCGCCTATTGGTTTCCACATAAAAGAGGGCATAGTCTAGGCTTACTTAATCGCAGAATATTTCCATAGTAATTACCTTCTAGAGATGACCATTATAACATTATTAATTCATAATAAACTCTTATAATCTACAAAAGACTATTAGGAATAAAGCAATTTTAGTTACTCATAAGTAAAATCGAGTATACCAGCGCTTGTAGATTATGGATAAATGCTTTGTTTTCCATAGCTGCTGTTGATAGCTTCACGATTTTCTAGCTTTGTCTAGCTCTGATCCCAAATAAGGGCGGAAGGATATATTTGTTATATGAAGAGAGAATAGGTAGAGAGGATTGGTTGAAGCTTAGCTTGAAGCTTGTTTTATTTCTGAGGATTAACACCTCTATATATACTACAAGCAATCACTATTGGCCTAATAATAGCCGACACTAACTATTGACACTTGGCCTCATATAACACGGCCGACACAACATGACAAACTACTTTTCTTTACATAATGGCCGACTTTTTACAAATGGCCGACATACTTTTGACTAAATAAAAAGATAAACTATAATGGCCTTACTTTAAATACATGGCCGACAAACTTTACATATCTTCTTTTCGTCTTTGTCTTTTTCTTCTTATCTTCTTCTGCTTTGTCTTTATTCCAAACTTACATCTGGAATTAAATTATCTTCGCTTCTCTTGGAACCATAGTTTTTCTGGGTATCTATGTCCAATTTTTTGTAGTTGGTTGCTCTTCTGTCTTTAATAAAATTCATTGTTTGAACTTCATCCATATCTGATCTTCATAATTTCTTTTGTTAATTTTTTGGTTGTACTTAATACTCCATCATTAGGTGTATATATGATACTCAAATGTCCGTAGTTGTAACATATTTTTACTAAATCTTTACTAGTAATAAGTCTGTTATAGCATTGTAAAATATAGTTTTGACTTGACCTGGGTTTTAGATTTTAAGAACGCTTGGATTTTGTATATGTTTTCAATATATAACTTGAGCAATATATTTGTATCTTTTCTTTTCGTTTTGTATACTAGCTGCGTAGGTAGATATTTGTGGTACTGGGGATTTGGTAAATAAGCTTTTTAAGTTGGTATTTTCTGTCATAGCTTTTTCGGTATTTCCTGTGCTTGTACCTGCAATACCTGCAATACCTGCAACTAATACATTTTTGTTATATTGAGTTTTTAGGTGTTTCTCAACGTCACCTTTTAGCTCTGGCTGTTTACCGTCCGCCTAAAGACGTAGCTCCGCATTTTTATAGTCATGCTGCTGACTGTATAGCTCTGCATTTTTATAGTCATGCTGCTGACTGTATAGCTCTGCATTTTTTATAGTCATGCTGCTGACTGTATAGCTTTGTATTTTTATATCTAGCTTTTCCATTTACTGACAAAGATTGTCATTATGGATAATAGTTTGCTTATTGTATTTTTCTCTTCTGAGGAGATAATCTGTAATAAGATTTTTATCAGTAAAAATTACTTCAATTTCACAGTTCAATATATTCAATACTTGCGTATTTCTTTCGTTGGTACAAAGTCTTCTATTCTTGTTGACCTTCAGTCTACCTGTATATGATTTTCTTCTAACAATAAACTTGTTAGTCACAATATTAATAAACATTTAAATGATGTTCTATATTATCTTCAAGTTATTATAATAATTTCTAATTGATTAATTTCTTTTATATTTTCCATTTTTTGATTTATATGTTTGCTTCCTTTAATCCAGTCTTTGGGTTTTCTTTGTTTATTATTAACTCTTTTTGCTCTTATTTTGTGTCCACATGGTGTAGTTAGCCACCAATACGTTTTGGTTATTATATGTGGGTATAATCCTTTTAAGAAAGACATTCCTAAGAGTATATCTATTTTATTACAATCAAAACAGTATATATCTTTTAATATTAAAATTTTATCCCAAATTTGTATTTTAACATTTTTTGCTTTGTAAATAATCATACTATTTTCGTTATTGAATTCAGTTACTATCATGGGTGTTGTTAGTTTTTCCCATTTATCTTCTGGTAAGCAATTATATTTGCATATATTTGTTTCTGCTCCTGTATCTATCATAGGTGTATAATATCTGTTATGATATCCTTCTACGATAATTTTCACAAGAATATGTATCTTCATTTTATTCTTTGCATTATATTCTTTTTATTTATATAATTTTCCTTAGTCATTTTCTTCAGGTAATTCTGAGTCTATTTCATATTCAGTTTTATCGGATTCTAGTTCAGAATTATCTGAGTCAGTTTTATCGGATTCTAGTTCAGAATTATCTGAGTCAGTTTTATAATCAATTTTATCAGATTCTAATTCAGAATTATCTTCTATATCTGGAATCTCATAATGCATACTTTTATCTTTATCGTTTAAAAAATTCATTTGCATATATCTATGTTTAGTTAAATTTATGATTTGTTTACAATCTTTGGCTAAATGTCCTAAATTATTACAATTGTAACATTTACGTTTTGATAAAGGGTTCTTTGGTTTTGATAATCTTTTTTGTTTTTTATCTTTGCAATCTTTTGCTAAATGTCCTAGCTTAGCGCAATTGTAACAATTATATTTCGATAAAGGTTTCTTTGGCCTATGTAATCTTTTTTCAACTAGTAATTTTAAAAGGGCTAATTCTTTTTCTAATTCTTTAATTTGAGTATTTTTAGTTTCTTCGATATTTTTAATTTCATTTGTTGTTTCTTTTCGTATTTTATCAACTTCTTTAGCTTTATCTATTTCTTCATTTTCTTTAGAAATTCGTATCTTAGCCGTTAAACTATCTTCTATTTTTGCAGATTCTTTTTCTAGCATTAAATATAATTTATCTTTTATTTTTTTATACCTTCGTCCTAAATTAGAAAAGACTATTCTTATAGCTATTCCGTCGTAATTTTCATAGATTTTTTCATCTACTATAAACTCTTCTTTATTCATTATAACAAGTATTATGTTTTATATCGCGTTGTATTTTATTTTCTAAACAGTTTATTTCGAATATATGTATAAATATTGATTTATTACTTACTTCTGCAAATATGTTATTAATTAGCAGTTTTTCTTCCCATAACCTCAAATATTTAAACATAATTATTTTAGTTTATAAATCATCGAATCATAATTTATATTGTTAATATCTATCAGCTCAGACCAACCTATTATCTCATTCATAATCTATTTGTAAATTATTCTTCATATGTTTAGCATCAACATCAATATTTCTCAAGTATGTAAAACAATAGCATCATATAGTTATCAGAATTTATCTAACAAGTATATAGGCATATTCGAATTATTTTCACTAATAATGTTATTTCACCTAATCTTTTTGCAGTTTATATGTATTCATTATGAATAATAACAGTATAATGTTCATTTCGTCTAATCACTACTATAGCCTTCTTCTTTAATTAAGTATCCTTTCAGCACCTCAACACTCGTGTACTTCCTTAAAACGGCTTCCTCGCCTATTGGTTTCCACATAAAAGAGGGCATAGTCTAGGCTTACTTAATCGCAGAATATTTCCATAGTAATTACCTTCTAGAGATGACCATTATAACATTATTAATTCCTAATAAACTCTTATGAATATCTACCTACGCAGCTAGTATACAAAACGAAAAGAAAAGATACAAATATATTGCTCAAGTTATATATTGAAAACATATACAAAATCCAAGCGTTCTTAAAATCTAAAACCCAGGTCAAGTCAAAACTATATTTTACAATGCTATAACAGACTTATTACTAGTAAAGATTTAGTAAAAATATGTTACAACTACGGACATTTGAGTATCATATATACACCTAATGATGGAGTATTAAGTACAACCAAAAAATTAACAAAAGAAATTATGAAGATCAGATATGGATGAAGTTCAAACAATGAATTTTATTAAAGAAAGAAGAGCAACCAACTACAAAAAATTGGACATAGATACCCAGAAAAACTATGGTTCCAAGAGAAGCGAAGATAATTTAATTCCAGATGTAAGTTTGGAATAAAGACAAAGCAGAAGAAGATAAGAAGAAAAAGACAAAGACGAAAAGAAGATATGTAAAGTTTGTCGGCCATGTATTTAAAGTAAGGCCATTATAGTTTATCTTTTTATTTAGTCAAAAGTATGTCGGCCATTTGTAAAAAGTCGGCCATTATGTAAAGAAAAGTAGTTTGTCATGTTGTGTCGGCCGTGTTATATGAGGCCAAGTGTCAATAGTTAGTGTCGGCTATTATTAGGCCAATAGTGATTGCTTGTAGTATATATAGAGGTGTTAATCCTCAGAAATAAAACAAGCTTCAACCAATTTACTCTCTTCAATCTATCAATTCTCTCTTCATATAATAAATATAGACTTCCGCCCTTATTTGGTATCAGAGCTAGACAAAGCTAGAAAATCGTGAAGCTATCAACAGCAGCTATGGAAAACAAAGCATTTATCCATAATCTACAAGCGCTGGTATACTCGATTTTACTTATAAGTAACTAAAATTGCTTTATTCCTAATAATCTTTTGTAGATTATAAGAGTTTATTATGAATTAATAATGTTATAATGGTCATCTCTAGAAGGTAATTACTATGGAAATATTCTGCGATTAAGTAAGCCTAGACTATGCCCTCTTTTATGTGGAAACCAATAGGCGAGGAAGCCGTTTTAAGGAAGTACACGAGTGTTGAGGTGCTGAAAGGATACTTAATTAAAGAAGAAGGCTATAGTAATGATTAGACGAAATGAACATTATACTGTTATTATTCATAATGAATACATATAAACTGCAAAAAGATTAGGTGGAATAACATTATTAGTGAAAATAATTCGAATATGCCTATATACTTGTTAGATAAATTCTGATAACTATATGATGCTATTGTTTTACATACTTGAGAAATATTGATGTTGATGCTAAACATATGAAGAATAATTTACAAATAGATTATGAATGAGATAATAGGTTGGTCTGAGCTGATAGATATTAACAATATAAATTATGATGCGATGATTTAAAAACTAAAATAATTATGTTTAGATATTTGAGGTTATGGGAAGAAAAACTGTTAATTAATAACATATTTGCAGAAGTAAGTAATAAATCGATATTTATACATATATTCGAAATAAACCGTTTAGAAAATAAAATACAAAGCGATATAAAACATAATACTTGTTATAATGAATAAAGAAGAGTTTATAGTAGATGAAAAAATCTATGAAAATTACGACGGATTAGCTATAAGAATAGTCTTTTCTAATTTAGGACGAAGGTATAAACAAATAAAAGATAAATTATATTTAATGCTAGAAAAAGAATCTGCAAAATTAGAAGATAGCTTAACGGCTAAGATACGAATTTCTAAAGAAAATGACGAAATAGATAAAGCTAACGAAGTTGATAAAATATGAAAAGAAACAACAAATGAAATTAAGAAAATTAAAGAAATTAAAAACACTAAAATTGAAGAATTAGAAAAAGAATTAGCCCTTTTAAAATTGCTATATGAAAAAAGATTACATAGGCCAAAGAAACCTTTATCAAAATATAATTGTTACAATTGCGCTAAGCTAGGACATTTAGCAAAAGATTGTAAAGATAAAAAACAAAAAAGATTATCAAAACCAAAGAAACCTTTATCAAAATGTAAATGTTATAATTGTAATAATTTAGGACATTTAGCTAAAGATTGTAAATTACCTAGAAAACAAATTATAAATTTAACTGAACATAGATATATGCAAATGAATTTTTTAAACAATGAATTAAAAGATGAAAGTATGCTTTATAAGATTCCAGATATAGAAGATAATTCTGAATTAGAATCTGATAAAATTGATTATAAAACTGACTCAGATAATTCTGAACTAGAATCCGATAAAACTGACTCAGATAATTCTGAACTAGAATCCGATAAAACTGAATATGAAATAGACTCAGATAATGAATTACCTGAAGAAAATGACTAAGGAAAATTATATAAATAAAAAGAATATAATGCAAAGAATAAAATGAAGATACATATTCTTGTGAAAATTATCGTAGAAGGATATCATAACAGATATTATACACCTATGATAGATACAGGAGCAGAAACAAATATATGCAAATATAATTGCTTACCAGAAGATAAATGGGAAAAACTAACAACACCCATGATAGTAACTGGATTCAATAACGAAAATAGTATGATTATTTACAAAGCAAAAAATGTTAAAATACAAATTTGGGATAAAATTTTAATATTAAAAGATATATATTGTTTTGATTGTAATAAAATAGATATACTCTTAGGAATGTCTTTCTTAAAAGAATTATATCCACATATTATAACCGAAACGTATTGGTGGCTTACTACACCATGTGGACACAAAATAAGAGCAAAAAGAGTTAATAATAAACAAAGAAAACCCAAAGACTGGATTAAAGGAAGCAAACAGATAAATCAAAAAATGGAAAATATAAAAGAAATTAATCAATTAGAAATTATTATAATAACTTGAAGATAATATAGAACATCATTTAAATGTTTATTAATATTGTGACTAACAAGTTTATTGTTAGAAGAAAATCATATACAGGTAGACTGAAGGTCAACAAGAATAGAAGACTTTGTACCAACGAAAGAAATACGCAAGTATTGAATATATTGAACTGTGCAATTGAAGTAATTTTTACTGATAAAAATCTTATTACAGATTATCTCCTCAGAAGAGAAAAATACAATAAGCAAACTATTATCCATAATGACAATCTTTGTCAGAAAATGGAAAAGCTAGAAAATGCGGAGCTATACAGTCAGCAGCATGACTATAAAAAATGCGGAGCTATACAGTCAGCAGCATGACTATAAAAATGCAGAGCTATACAGTCAGCAGCATGACTATAAAAATGCGGAGCTACGTCTTTAGGCGGACGGTAAACAGCCAGAGCTAAAAGGTGACGTTGAGAAACACCTAAAAACTCAATATAACAAAAATGTATTAGTTGCAGGTATTGCAGGTATTGCAGGTACAAGCACAGGAAATACCGAAAAAGCTATGACAGAAAATACCAACTTAAAAAGCTTATTTACCAAATCCCCAGTACCACAAATATCTACCTACGCAGCTAGTATACAAAACGAAAAGAAAAGATACAAATATATTGCTCAAGTTATATATTGAAAACATATACAAAATCCAAGCGTTCTTAAAATCTAAAACCCAGGTCAAGTCAAAACTATATTTTACAATGCTATAACAGACTTATTACTAGTAAAGATTTAGTAAAAATATGTTACAACTACGGACATTTGAGTATCATATATACACCTAATGATGGAGTATTAAGTACAACCAAAAAATTAACAAAAGAAATTATGAAGATCAGATATGGATGAAGTTCAAACAATGAATTTTATTAAAGACAGAAGAGCAACCAACTACAAAAAATTGGACATAGATACCCAGAAAAACTATGGTTCCAAGAGAAGCGAAGATAATTTAATTCCAGATGTAAGTTTGGAATAAAGACAAAGCAGAAGAAGATAAGAAGAAAAAGACAAAGACGAAAAGAAGATATGTAAAGTTTGTCGGCCATGTATTTAAAGTAAGGCCATTATAGTTTATCTTTTTATTTAGTCAAAAGTATGTCGGCCATTTGTAAAAAGTCGGCCATTATGTAAAGTAAAGTAGTTTGTCATGTTGTGTCGGCCGTGTTATATGAGGCCAAGTGTCAATAGTTAGTGTCGGCCATTATTAGGCCAATAGTGATTGCTTGTAGTATATATAGAGGTGTTAATCCTCAGAAATAAAACAAGCTTCAACCAATTTACTCTCTTCAATCTATCAATTCTCTCTTCATATAATAAATATAGACTTCCGCCCTTATTTGGTATCAGAGCCGAGTATTGAGACTGCGGTCCAGTACGGAGTTTTGGCTCAGCACTGCGTTGGCTCCCTTCGGGTTAAAGCCTTAACGAGTGGCTCGTGCGGGAGTAAACCTGTTCAGTACAGCAAACCTGGCTGAGCCTGTATAGCCCGTCATTATTTGGTATCAGAGCTAGACAAAGCTAGAAAATCGTGAAGCTATCAACAGCAGCTATGGAAAACAAAGCATTTATCCATAATCTACAAGCGCTGGTATACTCGATTTTACTTATAAGTAACTAAAATTGCTTTATTCCTAATAATCTTTTGTAGATTATAAGAGTTAATTATGAATCAGTGCTTAGTTTGGCCAAGCTATAAAGTTGATTTGGCATTGAAGATTCATTAACTAACTATGACTCTCATTCTTATTTCTTCTTGGAAACATTGCATTCCAAACACTTACAAACATATCTACTGTAAACACACACAGTAATCGAAACCTTCATTCCTTTCAATAGTAAATTAAATTTCATAAACGACTTATCACAATTTCATCTTCTCGAACACAATTAGGCATTATAACATTCCTTATCTCATGTAAATGATACTCTAATCATACGAATCTAACCTATAGGTCTCGTTCGACATTATTAAATCACAGAAACCAACACATAATGATCATTTAGCACCACATACCAACAACATGCTCGAGATTTGCATTATACATACTATTAGAATCGGAAATAGGGAGAATTAGGGAGCTGAACATTCGACAATTTCATCGGAAACAACCCTAGTTCGGTTTTCTTGAATTCAAAACGTTTGAAAAACCTCCTGGGGAAAGGAATCCAAGAGAGAAAACCCATACCTTACTGTAGAATTGAATCTATGAAGATCACCCTGCACTTTGCACGAAAATCCTGAAGAATTGCCTTGAAATCGCCTAAGGAGAACCGAGAGTATTTTTCTGTTTTTCTCTTATGTTTGTTCACTATTTTTCTGTCGTGAGTCTAAGTCTTAGGAACTGAATATTGACTAATTCAACTTAGGCTAATTAACTTAATTAAATAAATCAATTAGCTAATTAGCAAAATACCCCTCCTAAATTGACTAAAAATAGGAGAGCATTTGACTTAGCCAAATTTTGAAAATTTGCTAAGGGTCTCGGGTTTGACCATGAATTTAAATTAATTAATTAAGTTGCTAATTTTATTAATTAAGTGACCTAGGGTAATTACTAAAGTACCCCTAAGTGACTAGGACCATAACCAACCCCTTTGGACCATCCTAGGTTAGGTACTTGGATGTTTCTTTAGTTAGCTACTCGGCTAGTGTCACCCGGTTAGGTCTTAGGATTTCGGGCACACTAGTTAGCTCATTTTAGTTAGTCCTAGGTTAGTTAGCTAGTTACATAAGTTAGTTAGAGCCTAGGATTGGTTAGTAAGCTTGGGCCCACATGGCTTGACTCCACGCGTGCCGGCCCCCTAACCGCCCTAACCAAATCGGTTGGGCTTGGTCGCACGGTCTCTCGGACGGTAGCAAATGTGATTGCACATGTGTTTCCGTGCACTTTCCTAACCGTGCACTCTGTAGTTGCACTTGGAAAGTTCACTTCTTGTCCCAAGAATCCTCACTATGTCCTTGGGCACTGTTTAATCTACATGATCATGTGCTATGGTACCTAGGCTTGACAATTGGATGCCTCATACCTAATGTGTGTAAGCGATGAAATTAAAAAATTTAGCTTAGGGTCTTTATTGCAGGTACAATTCCTAAACAAGCTTGGATTGGAGCATTTGAACATCAAAGTGTATTTTAAGTTACTTGTTAATACATAGAAATTGGTTAACACCCTTAAGCCAATATTCTCTAACATGCCCAATATTACTCAATACTGGGCATTGAAATGCCTATGTACCCCAATGCATATTCTTAAAACCTAATAGACTCTTCACTAGACAAGTATATTTTCTGTAAAGTTACAGGACTATCTTCCACATCAATGGGAGCAACTTGTTTTCCTTCCCTCACATTAGCCTTGCCTTAGGGCAATGCTTCCTCATATGGCCACTCTCACTACACCCATAACAACTATCTTTACCAGCCAAACACCTACCCTCATGTCTCTGACCATACCTAGGGCAAGTAGGATGTGAATACTCATTGCTCTTCCCTTGAGGTCTAGGGTTAGACACACTCTCATCCTCATACCTAGGAGAATTAGAATACCTTGTCCAGAAGACTTTTGTCAATTCTTAGAACGACCATGTCCATCGGACCCATCATTGTCCATTCTACTTATCTTTTTCTCCTTCTTAAGTTTGGATTCTTCTATTTGCTTAGAAAACACCATTAGACGTGAGATTTCCATATCATCCACAAGCATTGCCATACGACACTCCTCTTCTACTAGTTCGGACACCCCGTCATGAACGTATTCATCAATTCTCTAGGATTTGCTACCAAAGATGGAGCATACTTAGACAAAAGAGTGAACTTCAAGGCATACTCCTTAACACTCAAATTGCCTTGCTTGAGGTTTATAAATTCCTCCTACTTAGCCTCCATCAATTCCCTAGGAAAGAACCTATCAAAGGAAGCCGACTTAAAAGTCTTCCACTTTCTTTGGATTGCCCCTACTGGCCTAGAATCTTTCCATTGTTCATACCAAACTTGAGCTACATCTTTAAGTTGATACGCATCTAGTTCTTCTTTCTGCCTAGAAGTCAATCTCATAATATAAAGAGTCTTATAAACCTCATCTATGAACCCATTTGGATCCTCCTCCACCTTGGAGCCACTAAATTCTGGAGGGTTCATCCTCAACAACTCCCTCATCCTATAGGCACTCATTCCCCTTATAGGGTTTGACACTACCTCCCTATTGGCTTGGGCTGTCAAGGCTTGAGCCAACAAATTCATTAAAGCCCTAAACTCCTGTAGATTGACATTCCTCATTGGTGGGTCAGTAGGAACTTGAGGAGGATCTTGATCTCCTAGGGGAGGAATCTGTTGATCCTCATTGTCATCTCCTTCCCTTCTAGCATTAGACCTAGTGTTAGCCATAACCTGGACATAATCATAGCAAAACATTAGAAAAAGGGCCTACTAAAGCCAAACTCTATGGCACGACTTAAATAATGAAGAAGTGTAACTTTCCTAAGCATTTCATAGCCTCCTACTCATAGATGTATCGCCACTCACATCGATCAATAGGTTTCTACTAGACGTGTTTTTGAGACATCCTAAGACCATTTCATAAGTTTATGCTCTAATATCAAGTTCTTCATGACCTAAAGTACACCCTAGAAGTTAGGGCATACTTAAGTCTCCACACGGCATACTCGACCTCTCAGATGTCTTATACAAGCCCTTAGACATAATTCATCGCATATATATGAGTGGAATTAAAAAAAATTCTCCTTAAAACATAATGCATAAATCATTTCATAAAGCGGAAGTCTTTCTATTATATGTCTCAAAAACCATCTATGACAATTAGTACAAATGTCTTGGGACGCAGCCCACAAAAGTCTAAAACATATTAGATGACATAAAAGGAACATAGGTGTTGTGTCATCGAATGCTATGAGGACTCGCCAATCTTCACTCCTTGAAATCCTTGGAAACTCTACCTTCAAAGCAACTCAATCTTCTCAACACCCTACATTGGATTATAATGTAGGCCAAATATGTGTTAGTACAAAATGTACCAAGTATGGAAACTAACATATCAAACATAAAATATCTCAAAAGGTTAGTAATAAACATAATCATAAGAGATAATAGCATGAACATAACATGAATATCATAAGCATAATAAATAATCATAAGGAATATATAAGTTCATAATTAAATCATTTGTCCTTCTTCCTCAAGTTAACTTGTCACGACCCTCATGTACACCCTAGAAATTAGGGCATTCTAAGATCGTGGCAGGACGTACTTGACCTCTCGTAGGTCTTGTAAAAGTCCTTAGACATCATTCATTTCATACATGTATGAAAAGTTGTGCGGAATTAAAACTTTTCACACTAATAATATCTTTAAACATATTTCATATAAAACCATAGGAAATGCTAAGTCTCAACATACGCCAATTATAGAGTCAAGAATACTTGGGACACGGCCAATACAATCGAAATATAGAAATACTTAGTCTATTACAATACTTTGAATAAAAGAAGTCTAAAATAGCAATGTCCTCGAATCAAGTGAGGACATACCCCAACTTTGCTTGAAAGAGTCCTAGTTCCCAAGCTTTGCTTCAAGATGCTTCTCACTTTCAACCTACAACTTTACATACACACAAACTGTATGGAATTAGTACAATGCATGTACTAAGTATGGCATAATGCATAAAATAATGAGAAACTGACATTTGTGAGAAATATGCTCTTTTTGATTAAAACTTCATATAATAAGCATGAGAATCACATTTAAACACCAAACATCACATTTAGAACACATTCAAAGTCATACCCAATTTATAGCAACTTACTGTAACATTACAGTGACTTCACAGTAAACAATGTAACACACAATAGCATATAGTATGACATTTTCCTCCCAGAGGTTATCATAAGACTTACTCAAGTAATTCAAGAAAATATTGCACACACACCGTGTCCAAGTTTACCTAAATAATCCTTAGGAATACCTAAGTTTAGATCATGTCTTATTTCATCAATTAAATTTCCTACCTAGAGTTACTCTTAAGACTTCCCTAAGTAAGACATGAAGATGTACCATCCATATACCCCCTCCACACCTTAACTAGGCAATCCTTAGCTACTCTAGTTATGCACACTTATTCATTAACATACTTTTAGTTCAAGTCATTATCTTCATTAGTCCATTTAAGAGACATTCAGCACTTAAGGACATTCTAATAATGTTCTTGGAGAAGACCTAGGAACTCACACACTAACAGCTTCAAATTCTAATCGTGCAATGTCTAGATAGCGTCCCATACCACTGCCTAAACCTCATAGAACTTCTCCAACACTAGTAGGTATCCCATATGATGAGAATAGGCAATAACCGACATAGACCATACTAGTTATGCATAGAATCCGAAGTCATTAACCTACTCCGATGGAGGGTGTTCTTGTCAAATCCGGGTTTACCCCCTAGACGTAACCGGCGTCGTCGTCCTCTCAGAGGACTAAGACAAGCCTCTTAGTCTTACATTATTGCATTCATCAATTAAAATACGGAAGAATTAAAACTTTTTCAAACTAGATCTAATCGGAGGTTTAAATAGACCTCTACATACACATAATCATATTTATATCAAGTATACATAGACTTGTTCGTATAAGAAGATTACATAGTCTTCTACTTTTATTTCACACATTATATAATTAGGAAATAGAATCATAAGTCCGTCTCTTCTCATAAAAACCATCTAAACGACGACAATAACATTGGGCATAGCCCTACATAAATAAAAGAAAGCCGCATAAAGGCTTTATACAACTTTGTTTCAAATAGGAAATAGAGTAAATACAAATGTTGTAGTAACTAAGTAACTTCATAATAGACTATTGGCATCGCCCTCGGGAAACTGAGGACCTACCACTTGGATGATAGAATATCCAAGTCTGCCTTCCAATCACCTCAAACCAACTTCAACAACCGGAACCTAAAATGTTTGGGAAAAGGGGAAAGAAATGGGGTTAGTACACCACATTTACTAAGTATGACACCATATGCACAAATACCAACAAAGTATGCTAAAAGGGGACATTTAATGAAATCATGTTATTCAAACCAATTCTTTAAACATACTAAACTAGTTAATTATATCATTTGCATATCATCATACTTAAGCCCATAATCCCATATAACTATATCATTAAGTAATAACATCACAAACATGAATAAGAGTAAATCATGTGAATAGCAAAGAAAAACAACCAACTATAATTCTTAAGAAGACACACGTGCAATGACCAAGCAAAGCCCCATAACCCTACTTAGTCGAGTAACTTACCAAAGACCACAATTAGCAATTTACTTCACATAGCATCGTATTCCATCTCACTTATTCTTTCTTTAACAATGATAACCAATTTCATATTCATAAGCATCTCATTCAACATACAAAGTCATTTACATAATATCATCATTTATAAACATAATATTAACTTCTCAAAGCTTCTATCAAGTCAAACTAGTGCAAGGCATAGATAGAGTACCATACCCCTACCTAAGCTAAAGTCAAACCCCTCAAGTCACTTAAATTAGTCTATACTTCGTTCATTCATTTTAGTTTAGGGAACTCTTGCCTTAACCGACATAGACCACATGAGCTAATGTGGAATCCGGTGTCATAAACGTTACACTGATGGAAGGTGGTCTACCGGCCAAGGTAGAACCTAGTATAAACGTAGCTACCTAGGTGGATCCACTAGCTAGTATCCTATGGTTGCAACATAGTTTATGGAGCTTGGGGAAAAGAACCATGGAAATATCAACTATACACCCTACCTTGGGTCATGAGGCTATCCACCCCGTGAGGACCGTAGTGAACCCTACATTTCCTTATGTAAGAAAGTGTCACCCCCTCACCTACAAGCTCGCTCTATGCTAAGCTAGGTCCCTTTATTGAAATTCCTTTACTCTTATTAAATTCAGAAACTTAACTTAGGTCATAGAGCCTAGCCCTTGTATATTCGTTATCATAGCTCAATAAGAATTGTATGAGAATTAGTCCTTTCATTCACAATTCATATAAGTGAGATCAACCTTTTGCATATCACATCATAATAGGGTACATAATCACATGTTATCATTCGTATGAAATGTACACCCTAAGCAACCTCACAACCAACACATAAGACATTTCAACTAAATCATCATACCATCCTATCACTCTAAACAAGGTATACTTCAATACAACATCATAACTTGAGAACAATTTACCATAATTAAAGTGAGAATTAGGATAGTCAAGACTTAACAACACTCCTCCATAGTTCATCATAAAGGGCTTTACCATAAACCCATAGATCAACCCAATTCGGGTCATCTCACCAATGTAAATCAACAACCAACATGATAATGAATTTAGGAGAGTTACTACACCATAATTCAATACTAAATCAACACTTGAAAACATGATATCTAAGTCCCTTCTTAACCTAGGTCAATACTCAAGGATTAGCATGAAGGAATTCAATTCATCACTATAGATTCATCATCAATGTAATAACAACCATTAAGGATGATTTAATCAATAATAGAATCAATTGCATCAAACCCAACATAATTCATATCAACATCATGCCTAAGGTTAGGGGTTAAGGGTCATGATCTACAATCTAGACCAAACCATATCAATTCTTCCTAACCAAGTTACAATACATGATAATATACTCATTATAACCCAAAGAAAACATGAACAACTCAATTCATATCATAAAATCCGTAATTGAATGAAACCCATATGAAACTCAACTTTTTGGAAAACCTTTGAAGGAGCCCTTTGAGGAAAGAAGTCTCAAAGGTGAATTAGATCCCATACCTTAAGATTGGATGACCTTTTTGATGGTAAATTCGTCCTTAATTATCCACCAATGCACCTCCCAAGCTAATCTCCAATGGAGTCTTACAATAGAGAGAGAAAGTAGAGAGAAGGAAGAGAGTTTATTTAGAGAATTCCCTTTAGGCTAATGAGGTTTGGGGGTATTTATAGTGGGGCTAAGTCAACCTAATTAGTCTTCCCTTAATCCCCAATTACCCCTAAGAAACTTAACAACTTAAAGGATTTATAACTAAAACCCATCAAAAATTGGCAGGCCCCCACCGACAGAACCCCGTCGACGGTCCGTCAGGGGCATGATGGGCAACCCTCCCTCCGTCCTGCACTTCCATCATCTCGGTCAGAGACTATGCATGCAAGGGTTCTCGATGAGGCGACTAAGGGTGGGATGACGGTGGCCTCGACGCCTCATCGTGCCCGTGATGCCCTGTCGATCCATCCGTCGAGGCACACTGCCAGGCAGTGTTGTACCTCCTGCCACGAGGGTCCTCCTCGAGGGCCCTTGGTTGGTACTTGGGGAGTCGTACCCTGACTTTTCCATCATGAAACCATCCCTCACTATGTGTTACACCTATTGCTACAAACTTTCGCTTGATTGCGACCCTTAAGCTCAATCAAACTAACTAGAACACACTAGCCCCTTCATGAACCAACTTTTCGGACGTCATGGACGTTCTTGAACATTTTGGTTCTAAAACACCTTAACCACTCTATATACACCTGATTTAGTTAGGAACAATGATTTAGACATTAAGGATCCTGATTAAGTGTTACAACATGACTAGGGATTTCGAAATGTTACATTATCCCCCCCTTAGGAACATTCGTCCCCGAATGACATTAAACACTCTTTAAAGGAGGGAATAGACTCAAGACTAGCATCTCAACCAATTCACAATATCCAATTAGCATGAATCACATCATTTCAATAAAATACTTCAAAACATCAATTTATCACACATAAGCTCGAAGTTTCCTCGTGAAGTATCTCCTCCTCACTACACACATGAGCTCAATCATTTGATACACAAGTCAATTAGCACAAGGTTCATCTTATCAATATGCTTAATATAATAACCACAAGGATTCACTATATCACAATACACGACTTGACTCCAATATGCAAGAAGCAAGACAAATTTCAAATATTTAAAGCCAACTTACAGTGACTTCACTGTATCTTCACTGTATCTTCACTGTGAAGTCTCTAAAATTTGAATTTTTACAAGACTTCACCTAAAAAATCAAGATACCGTAATTCCTAGTCATAATTATGTTATTAAAAAGAATGGCTACCTTAATCGTCGAAAAGGTGAGGATAACGGGTCTTCATGTCAGCCTCGGCCTCCCATGTTGCACCCTCGACTAGGTGGTTCTTCCATAACACTTTTACGGAAACCACCTCTTTGTTCCTCAACATCTTCACTTGTCTATCAAGGATTTGCACCGGAACCTCCTCATAAGAGAGGTTATCCTTGACTCCAAAGCCTTCAATAGGAAGAATAGACTTGGGATCCCCGACACACTTATTCAACATAGAGACATGGAAAACCGGATGAACCGAAGCTAAATCGTTACGTAGTTTTAAGCGATAGGCAACTTTACCAACCCTTTCCAAAATCTCATAAGGTCCCACATAACGAGGACTCAACTTCCCCTTCTTTCCAAATCTAACCACCACCTTCATAGGTGAAATTTTCAAATACACTTTATCACCTTCTTCAAAGTCCAAATCCCTTCTCCTACTATCAGCATAGGACTTTTGTCGACTATAAGCTGTTTGTAACCGATTCCTTATGATGTGCACATTCTCCAAAGTCCTATAAATCAAATCGGGACCAAGAATCGATGGCTCACCAACCTCAAACCACCCTATAGGAGACCTACACCTCCTACCATACAAGGCTTCATAGGGAGCCATAGAGATGGATTAATGAAAGTTGTTATTATAAGCAAACTCCACCAAAGGCAAATGCTTATCCCAACTTCCCTTAAAATCAATAATGCAAGCTCTAAGCATATCCTCAAGGGTTTGAATAGCGCGTTCCGCTTGACCATCCGTTTGAGGATGAAAAGCGGTACTAAATTTCACCTTAGTACCCAAACCTTCTTGAAATGACCTCCAAAATCTAGATGTGAATTGTGCACCCCGATCCGAAATGATGGATAACAGAATACCATGGCGACACACAATCTCATCTATGAAGATCTTTGCATAAACTTCCGCCGAATAAGTGGACTTGACGAGAATAAAATGAGCGGACTTAGTCAATCTATCAACAATCACCCATATAGAATCATATGACTTTTGAGTCTGAGGCAACCCTACTACAATGTCCATATTAATGTCTTCCCACTTCCAAGTAGGAATTTGGATCTCTTGTAGCAAGCCACCCGGCTTTTGATATTCCGCCTTCACTTGTTGGCAATTTGGACACTTAGCAACAAATTCCGCTATGTCCTCCTTCAAACCTTCCCACCAATATATCTCCCAAAGGTCATGGTACATCTTAGTCGAGCCCGGATGAATGGAGTAGTGGGATCCATGGGCTTCCTCAAGGATCCGGTCCTTCAACCCATTAACATCGGGAACACATAATCTCCTTTGGTACCTCAACACACCATTCCCCCTAAGGAGAAAGACTCATTCAACTTGCCAAGAACCGATTCCTTCAACTCCATCAATAGTTGATCAAGGTGTTGTTTGGACTTCACCTCAACCACCAATGATGACTCGGAACTATGATGAACCGTAGCACCACCATTTGGAGAACGCTCCAATCTCACCCCCAATCTAGCCAACTTATGAACATCTTTCACTAAGTCTTTCTTGGCTTCATCTATATGCAACACACTACCCATAGTCATACGAATTAGGGCATCCGCAACCACATTGGCCTTGCCGGGATGATATAAGACACTCATATCATAATGTTTCAGCAATTCTAACCACTTTCTTTGCAGGAGATTCAACTCCTTTTGAGTAAACACATATTGGAGACTCTTATGATCGGTGAAAATATCAACATGGACACCGTACAAGTAATGCCTCCATATTTCAAAGCAAACACCACGGTCACTAACTCAAGGTCATGAGTGGGATAGTTTCTCTCATGCACCTTCAGTTGCCTCGAAGCATAGGCAATCACCTTCCCATTTTGCATAAGCACACACCCCAAACCTATACGAGATGCATCACAATACACAACAAAGCCCTTTGTACCTTTCGGTAGTGTCAACACCGGAGCCGAAGTAAGTCTATCCTTGAATAATTGGAAACTTTTCTCACAAGCCTCCGACCACTCAAACGTTTTACCTTTTTGAGTCAATGTAGTCAAAGGATATGCAATGGATGAAAAACCATCCACAAACCTTCGATAATAACCCGCTAGACCCAAGAAACTCCTAATGTCTGACGGAGCCAAAGGTCTAGGCCAATTTCTCACCGCATCTGTCTTCCTTGGGTCTACCTCAACTCCCTCACTAGAGATGATGTGCCCAAGAAACGCCACCGACCTCAACCAAAACTCACACTTTCTATATTTGGTGAACAATTGATGCTCTTTAAGGGTTTGCAATACCACCCTCAAATGACCCATGTGATCAACCTCATTCTTCGAATACACCAAGATATCATCAATAAACACAATAACGAATGAATCAAGGTAGCTTCGAAACACCCTATTCATTAGGTCCATGAACGCCGCCGGAGCATTTGTGAGATCAAATGACATAACCACGAACTCATAATGCCCATACCGAGTCCGAAAGGCCATTTTTGGAATATCTTCATTTCTCACCCTAAGTTGTTGATACCCTGACCTCAAGTCAATTTTGGAGAAGTAGCTCGCCCCTTGGAGTTGATCAAATAAATCGTCAATCCGAGGAAGAGGTTACTTGTTTTTGATAGTAACTTTGTTGAGTTGACGATAATTAATACACATTCTCAAGGACCCATCTTTCTTCTTCACGAACAAGACTGGAGAACCCCATGGGGAAATGCTAGGCTTTATAAAGCCCTTGTCTAGCAAATCCATAAGTTGTTCCTTCAACTCCTTCAATTCAGTCGGAGCCATTCGATGAGGAGGAATCGAAATAGGGTTTGTTTCCGGTAGCAAATTGATACCAAAATCAATTTCTCGTTCGGGAGGAATACTGGGAAGGTCATTAGGAAAGACCTCCGGAAATTCACTCACTACGGGGACTGACTCAATAGGAGGAATTTTGGAATCCAATTCTTGGACTCTTACAATGTGATAAAGACAACCCTTAGAGATCATTTTACATGCTTTTAGACAAGATATGATGCGACCTCTAGGAATAAAATTCCCACCCTTCCACTCAATAACGGGTTCATTTGGGAAACTAAACCTCACAACTCTAGTCCTACAATCAATGGAATCGAAACTAGCATGCAACCAATCCATACCCAAAATGACATCAAAGTCAAGCATATCTAGTTCAACTAGATCCACATGAGAAACTCTATTGGGCAAAGTGATAGGACAATTTCGATAAACTCTTTTCGCAACAATGGACTCTCCCACCGGAGTAGATACCACAAAAGGTTCATGCAAAACATCGGGTAAAGTATCAAACTTTTTAGCTACTAAGGGAGTAACAAAAGACAAAGTAGCACCCGGATCAAGCAAAGCATACACATCAATAGAAACGATTTATAACATACCGGTCACCACATCGGGAGAGGCCTCTTGATCACCTCTAGTACGAAGAGCATAAAAGCGATTCTTTTTAGGAGCATCACTAGAACCACTTGGCTGTCCACCCTTCTCTTGCCCTTTAGCATTAGGACAATCTCGCACCTTGTTACCCATCTTTCCACAACCAAAGAACTTGTCCGACCCAAGGAGGCAAGCACCAAAATGCTTCTTCCCACATTCCTTGCAAGGTGGCCTCTCTTCAAACGAATTTCCACTTTTCCCTTTTTGAAATCTTGGCCTAGGGGCCCTCTCATCCCTAGCCTTGGGAAATTTGGATGGAACTTGATTTGAGAACCTCTTCTTGAATCTAGGCCTGTCTTGAATCCCAAGCCTATCTTCCGTAGCTCCACCCTTAAAGGACTTTGTCCTTTTTGAATCCCTATCCTTCCTTTTTACTCTAGCCTCCTCAACCCTTTTTGCATGCACCATAAGATGACCAATATTCATGTTATCGTGAAGCATAGCCGAATGACATTCTTCTTGCAAGTCATCTGATACACCTGTCACAAATCGACTCATCTCGTCTCTAGGATCGGAGACCAAGGAGGGAGCATATTTGGCCAATTGAATGAACTTCAAAGAGTAATCATGAACACTCATACCTCCTTGGCGGAGGTTGATGAATTCCACCACCTTAGCTTCTCTCATCTCTCTAGGGAAGACCCGATCAAGGAAAGCCCTCTTGAAGATCTCCCAAGTCACCGGCCTACCTTGAAGTGGCCTATTATCTCTCCATTGCACATGCCATGTTTGAGCCACATCCTTGAGTTGGTATGAGGCCAACTAGGCATTATCATTGGAAGACAACCCCATAGCACATAGTATCTTATAAACCTCATCAATGAATTCCTGAGGTTCTTCATCAACCTTAGACCCATAGAAGATAGGAGGATTCATCCGTGTGAAATCCCTAAGTCGAGAAGCCATAGTTTGCTCATGCACCCCTAAGTGCAATATCCCGATTGGCTTGGGCCGTCATAGCTTGGGCTTGCACCGTTGCGGCTTGAGATTAAGTAGTCATGGCTTGGGCCATTTGAGCAAGAATATCCCTCATCTGAGCTTCCTTCATAGGTGGAGGATCGGCCGAAGCCTGATCATCAACAACAACCTCTTCAAGAGGAGGAACTGGATCATCACGGGGAGGAATTCCCACATTAGAAATCTCCTCCTCAAGTCTCCTAGCCGCATTTCTCTGAGTATTCATCTCCTATAACCAAAATACAAGGTTTAGGTGAAATCATATATGAAGTAAACTCTAGAGGCACGATATGGATTTCAAAAAATGAGAGTGATTCCTAAGCATCATATATGTTCCTATTCATAAGTGTGGTGCGCTTCACAATTATGAATACAAACCTACATAGACGTAGTTGAGAGAGACATTAAAATCAAGGATATTCAACCTCATGCTCTGATACCAAGTTTGTCACATCCGGGTTTACCCCCTAGACGTAACCGGCATCGTCGTCCTCTCAGAGGACTAAGACAAGCCTCTTAGTCTTACATCATTGCATTCATCGATTAAAATACGAAAGAATTAAAACTTTTTCAAACTAGATCGAATCGGAGGTTTTCATAGACCTCTACATACACATAATCATATTTATATCAAGTATACATAGACTTGTTCGTATAAGAAGATTACATAGTCTTCTACTTTTATTTCACACATTTATATAATCAGGAAATAGAATCATAAGTCCGTCTCATCTCATAAAAACCATCTAAACGACGACAATAACATTGGGCATAGCCCTACATAAATAAAAGAAAGCCGCATATAGGCTTTATACAACTTTGTCTCAAATAGGAAATAGAGTCAATACAAATGTTGTATTAACTGAGTAACTTCACAATAGACTATTGGCATCGCTCTTGGGAAACTGAGGACCTACCACTTGGATGATAGAATATCCAAGTATGCCTTCCACTCACCTCAAACCAACTTCAACGACCGGAACCTAAAATATTTGGGAAAAGGGGAAAGAAATGGGGTAAGTACGCCACATGTACTAAGTATGAGACCATATGCACAAATACCAACAAAGTATGCTAAAGGGGACATTTAATGAAATCATGTTATTCAAACCAATCCTTTAAACATACTAAACAAGTTAATTATATCATTTTCATATCATCATACTTAAGCCCATAATCCGATATAACTCTATCATTAAGTAATAACATCACAAACATGAATAAGAGTAAATCATGTGAATAGGAAAGCAAAACAACCAACTATAATTCTTAAGAAGACACACGTGCAATGACCAAGCAAAGCCCCATAACCCTACTTAGTCGAGTACCTTACCAAAGATCACAATTAGCAATTTACTTCACATAGCATCGTATTCCATCTCACTTATTCTTTCTTTAACAATGATGACCAATTTCATATTCATAAGCATCTCATTCAGCATACAAAGTCATTTACATAATATCATCATTTATATACATAATATTAACTTCTCAAAGCTTCTATAAAGGCAAACTAGTGCAAGGTATAGATAGAGTCCCATACCCATACCTAAGCTAAGGTCAAACCCCTCATGTCACTTCAATTAGTCTATACTTCGTTCATTCATTTTAGTTTAGGGAACTCTTGCCTTAACCGACATAGACCACATGAGCTAATGTGGAATCCGATGTCATAAACCTTACACCGATGGAAGGTGGTCTACCGGCCAAGGTAGAACCTAACATAAACGTAGCTATCTAGGTGGATCCACTAGCTAGTATCCTATGGTGGCAACATAGTTTATGGAGCTTGGGGAAAAGAACCATGGAAATATCAACTATACACCCTACCTTGGGTCATGAGGCTATCCACCCCGTGAGGACCGTAGTGAACCCTACCTTTCCTTATGTAAGAAAGTGTCACCCCCTCACCTACAAGCTCGCTCTGTGCTAAGCTAGGTCCCTTTATTGAAATGCCTTTACTCTTATTAAAATCAGAAACTTAACTTAGGTCATAGATTCTAGCCCTTGTATATTCGTTATCATAGCTCAATAAGAATTGTATGAGAATTAGTCCTTTCATTCACAATTCATATAAGTGAGATCAACCTTTTGCATATCACATCATAATAGGGTACATAATCACATGTTATCATTCTTATGGAATGTACACCCTAAGCAACCTCACAACCAACACATAAGACATTTCAACTAAATCATCATACCATCCAATCACTCTAAACAAGGTATACTTCAATACAACATCATAACTTGAGGAAAATTTACCATAATTAAAGTGAGAATTAGGATAATCAAGACTTACCAACGCTCCTCCATAGTTCATCATAAAGGGCTTTACCATCAACCCATAGATCAACCCAATTAGGGTCATCTCACCAATCTAAATCAACAACCTACATGATAATTAATTTAGGAGAGTCACTACACCATAATTCAATACTAAATCAACACTTGCAAACATGATATCTAAGTTTATCTTCTTAACCTAGGTCAATACTCAAGGATTAGCATGAAGGAATTCAATTCATCACTATAGATTCATGATCAATGTAATAACAACCATTAAGGATGATTTAATCAATGATAAAATCAATTGCATCAAACCCAACATAATTCATATCAAGATCATGCCTAAGGTTAGGGGTTAAGGGTCATGATCTACAATCTAGACCAAACCATATCAATTCATTCTAACCAAGTTACAATACATGATAATATACTCATTATAACCCAAAGAAAACATGAACAACTCAATTCATATCATAAAATCCGTTATTGAATGAAACCCATATGAAACTCAACTTTTTGGAAAACCTTTGAAGGAGCCCTTTGAGGAAAGAAGTCTCAAAGGTGAATTAGATCCCATACCTTAAGATTGGATGACCTTTTGATGGTAAATTCGTCCTTAATTAGCCCCCAATGCACCTCCCAAACTAATCTCCAATGGAGTCTTCCAATAGAGAGAGAAAGTAGAGAGAAGGAAGGGAGCTTATTTAGAGAATTCCCTTTACTTCCGTCGAGGGCATGACGGGCAACCCTCCCTCCGTCTTGTACTTCCGTCATCTCGGTCAGAGACTGTGCAGGCGAGGGTTCTTGAGGAGGCGACTAAGGGTGGGACGACGGTGGCCTCGACGCCCCGTCATGCCCGTGACGCCCCATCAATCCATCCATCGAGGCACACTGCCAGTCAGTGTTGCACCTCCTGCCACGAGGGTCCTCCTCGAGGGCCCTTGGTTGGTCCTTGGGGAGTCGTACACTGACTTTTCCATCATGAAACAATCCCTCACTATGTGTTACACCTATTGCTACAAACTTTCGCTCGATTCCAACCCTTAAACTCAATCAAACTAACTAGAACACACTAGCCCATTCATGAACCAACATTCCGGATGTCATGGACGTTCTTGAACATTTTTGTTCTAAAACACCTTAACCACTCTATATACACCTGATTTGGTTAGGAACAATGATTTAGACCTTAAGGATCCTGGTTAAGTTTTACAACATGACTAGGGATTTCGAAATGTTACAGTTCTACTTGCCATTGGTAGAACTAGGACACATCCCATGTAGGCACATGTTTAGGGAATATCGAGGGTTTCTTTGTTCTCTTATGTCATCTTAGTTAGAGACATCCCAAGCATACTCACTTGGTGCTAGCCTTTGTTCTCATAGAGTATTTCAATAAAGGAGCATATGAAGAGGTTCCATATCAAGTTC